>JARHVA010000244.1:0-70000 GCA_037957365.1 Torreya grandis
AATGCTAGTGTTTGATAGTAGATGCTATGCTTGACAACATATACATAGTGGCAAATGTACCCGAATCAAATTTTGAGGTAGTGATGACATACATTTATAAGATGAAATTTATTTTAAAATGTAGGCAATCAAACCTTTAAATTTAAATTTTACCTTAAGATTTTGGCAACCCTGCATTGTTGGCTACCCCACAAATCCACCAAATGCTGATTTTTAAAAATAGAATATTCATCTTCAACTATTGTGATGGTATAATTGATAAACATATGGGGTTGACCATGAATAAATTTATGCACATATGGTATGTCAATATACTATATTACAAATGTTTGATGTATGTTCTCATTATTTATGAAAAATCCATCAAATAAATGTTCAAATTGTATTCCTAAATAGAGTGATTGAAGAACAGGTATATGCATGGCCGCCACAAGGTTTTGAGGTAAGGGGTAAAGAATTTTAGGTATATAAGTTGAAGAATACTCTTTATGGGCTGAAGCAAGCTCCGAGATTTTGGTACTGAAGAATTGATATTTATTTACTTGATTAAGGTTGTTTAAGAAGTCAAAATGAACCATTTCTTTATATACAATTGTTATGGTCTATTGTGTTTTATGTTTGTCTTTGTGTAGATGAATTGATATTTACAAGTAGTTCTATTGAGATGTTAAATAACATTTTAAGAAACTATAAAATTATAATTTGAAATGAATGATCTTGGCCTTATTAATTAATTTTTGTACATATAATTCTCTAAGAAAAATAGGATGTATTTATTTGTTGAGCCAAATATGTCCAAGATATGTTAAATAATTACAATATTCAATATTTTAATTCCATAAATACCTTAATTATCAGTGGAGAAAATATAATAAAATATGATGAGATTCCTTCAACTAATGATAATAATTTTAAAAACATGAAGATGTATATATATATATATATATAACAAAACCTAATATCAATTAGGAAGTTTCACTAATTTATATATTTATAAATAAACAGTCACTCAAATATTTACAACTCGTGAAAAAACTTTTCAGAAATAAAAGAGATACTTTTAACCATAGTATCAATCTTATCCAGAAACTTCGTTATAATAGCCTTTTGATTGAGTTCAATATGTATAAACGTTTATTAATTTTTTTCCTTAATAAATCATAGTGAAGATATTTATGAAGTTTTGTTGCGTGATTTGCAGATTATTTTGAAATAAGCGAGTCTATACTCTTAAATGAACTGGGTTTTTTTTTCATCCAGCATTATGATTATTTAGATTCTTATTTAAACTTCTGAAATGTTCGGTTTTTATCTTCTTCTACCTTTTCATATGAAACAGATTATAACATAGAAAATAAGATATTGTTTGAAGCTCAATAATGCTAGCTGGAAAAACATCAGTTCTAATTGCATATGACTGTTAAATACATCCGTAAATTTTACTAGTAAACGATACAAAATAGACGAATACAAAATACTTCCAATCCAATATAAAATCCTTCGAATCCAATACACTGAAGGGCGAAACATAATAGGGAAATAACGGTAAGAGTAAAGGCCCCTTGTTTTATGGTGGTGCATTCAGATCCAAAGTTTTATATTCACCTGATTTCACATGGTTCGTGCTCCCGTTATCTTGCTTATGCATTTTGAGTGAACTCCCTGAATACCTTTCTCCACTTCGGCTGCCTTTTCTGTTACTGTTACAAAAATCTTCCCATTCCAACGAGGGCTTCCATTGGGTTGTAATTTTCTCAAACTTGCCATTCAATTTTTCTGCCTCTCATATTTCTTCTGCAGAGCTGCAATTCATTGGCATTTTCTTTATGAAATTGGTCAACTCTTGTATTCTGTCCAGCAGAGCCAAAAACTGTCCGATTCCACCACCATTGTCGTCTGTTCCTCTGGATAGTGGTTGAGTTCCTGATGCCTCCTGGTCTACTGAACTTGAAGATTGTAATCTCCGTTTTCGTCCGTAAAAATCCATGTCATCGAGTCGGATTGACGACCTTGCTTCCCTTATTTACTTACCTGAATGCCCTTAAAGTTGCTTAAATTGGAGTCAATCAACGATAAGCCTCTTCTGGAGCAGAAAATGAAGAACTGCAGAGATTCTGTTGCAGTTGCGACATTAATAGGAAAGTTGAAATCTGTAGCGGGAGTCTCTTTACTTGTATTGCGATAAAGTGTGCAAGTAGACGAATGTAGACCGAGGATAAAAACACTTTAGCCGCCCCGACCGACTACTTTATTAATGGTACAGCTGGTTTCCCATCACAAAAATATCTTCGCACGAACCAAAACTTTTCGTGAGCATGAAAATACGGTCCCAGAATAAGTATGTAACCACGGGAGCTCGGAAAAATAAAAACTCTCAAGACGATTATTGATTAGGGGACCATTAGTGGCATTTTAATTTTGGATAGCGAATTAAAGTGTTATAATATCACATTAAATTTTTAAAAAATTATTCATTTTAATATATTGTCTTAATTATTTATAATTAAATTTTTAAAGTTTAATATATTATATATTTTATGATATAATCGATTTTATCACGATAAGTTATAAAATACATTTTTTAAATTTATGATCAAAACTTAATTTTTGGAGTACCAATAGCTATGTGATAGAGTATCAATACATGCATTTTACTTGTCAAGACGTGATTGATTACTTTTAATTTTATAGAATAAATGTTCAACAAGTATTAGATATTACATGTTCAACTTCTAGTGCACTTTAATATTTTTACACACCAATATGTTCCATCAATAGAGTATATGTTAATAAAAACCTTGTTCGGCAATTGGAATATGCACAACTATTTTTACACACCAATACTCGAGTAAAACTGTTATTATTAAAAATTAATAATTTATAAAAAAGAAATTGTGTTTATGAGATAAATATTAAAATTTATGTTAAAAAAACGTGTTCAAAATAAATTAGAAAAAATATAAATGTAATAAACGCAAGATAAATAAAATAACACCAAATCAATTATAAAAGGAACACTCACTAGAGGAAGGATCAGTGGCCACCCATCTGTCACTAGAGTCTAGAAAAGCCAAATGATATGGTAATGCCCCTCCAAATAAGAGATTCCACCACACTATCAACAAGCGTGGTACCAATAGTGTAATGAGAAGTACCCACATTGAATTTTCCACATGGAAGGAGTGGACTCCATCCTCCCCTTATTTGAGTTGAAGGGGTCGAGAAGTGGTTGTGGCTATGATATTGGCTCTATTGGAATGTTGGCACCAATGGTGATAAACCCTATGATTGACAATCTGGACAGAAGTGACTTATGGTACAAGACACACTTCCCCAATGGTCAAGCCACACTTGTAAATCTTGTGTTCTAATGTCATTTTTTTCTCTTGGACTTGAATTTGTATAAAGGTTGAAGATATCAAATACACCTTAGCCTTATTAAAAAAATGAAAATATTATTCTTCATTGTTAAATAAAAAAGAATTCCTATCTTTCCATAGTTATAATAGAGTAATAATACTATAAATTTGATAAAAAACTATAGATGTTAACCAATTAGCAAAATCCCCATGGAGGGCCACATGCTATGAGAAAGCCTCATGATGGTATGACTCAAAGAGATTGTGTATCAATTGCCAAGTTGATTGAGCTTTTAATACATGACCAAAAGATATGTTTGAAGGACTCGGGTCTAGTACACACTACACACTTCGGTTGAGCAAATCCCAGATGAAAAACATGCTCTCCAAGAGGAAGGTATTAATAAACCAGACTCCAAAGAAAATAAGAAAGCTTCGGTTTAAGCTTATCATTTAAAATTTGATTGAAATAGTTGTACCAAGTCTTGAACAAAGAATTAAGATTCTAGCACCTATTGGGCTTAGCAAGAGTCAGAGAGAATGGGCTCATGACTTCATAAAAGAAGTATAGAAAATAGCTCTTGACATGAATATTATAGATTTGTAGCTATTAAATATAAATTTTATATGATAAACTAGTTTGGTACACTTGAAAAATATCACTCATAATTCAGCCCTTCAGTTTAGGACCTTTCTGTTGCTTAACTTGGAGTCAATCAACGAGAAGCCTCATATGGAGTATAAGATGAGAAACTGAAGAAATACTGTTGCAATTGCGACTTTAATGGGAAAGTTGAAATCTGTAGCGGGAATCTCTTAACTTGTATTGCGGAAAAGTCGGAAAATAGACGAATGTCGCATGCGGAAAAAACACTTTAGCCGCCCCTTACGACCGACTACTTTATTAATGGTACAGCTGGTTTCTCATCGCGAAAATATCTTCACAACAACCAGAACTTGTCGTCAGCATGCAAATATGGTCCCAGAATACGTAACTACGGGAACTCGCAAAAATAAAAACTCTTGATGACCATTGGAACACTCAAGTAAAATTATTATTATTAAAATTAATAATTTATTAAAAAACAGTCTGTTCACGGCCGAAAGTCTATGTTAAAGAAAAAATCAGTTCAAAACAGATTAGAAAACATATAAATGTAGTAAAAGTATTGTAAACAAAATAATATCAAATTAATTATAAAAGGAATATTATGAAAGTAAGTATAATTTGGCAATATTAAATTAATTATAAAAAGAATATCTTGAAAATAAGCATAATTTGTCATATTAGAAGGAAGAGCTGAATGTGTTTTTAGGGAGTTGAGCACTCCAAAATGAAGGCTCAATGGATGGAGGATCAGTGGTCACCCATCCATCCTTAAAGTCTAGAAAAGGTAAACGATATAATAATGTCACTCCCAAGAAGAAATTGCAGCACACCATCAATAGGAATGGTACCAATAGTGTAATGAAAACTACCCATATCTGATTTCGCACACAGAGGTGGTGAACTCTACCCCGTTTGAAGCGAAAAGGTGGAGAAGTGGTTGTGGCTACAAGATTGGCCCCATTAAAATCTTGGCAGCAATGGTCGAAATCCCTCTGGTCGACGATCTAAGCGGAAACTCTAAATTTTTATTGCAGAAAAGTCGGCAAATAGACGAGTGTTGAACGGAGTAGGCGTAAAGACACTTAAGCCGTACCTCACGACTAACATTTTTTTATCAACGATACAACTGGTTTCTCAACACAACAATATTGTCACACCAACCAAAACTTGTGGAAAGCATGAAAATATGTACCTTAGAATACGTAAGTACGAGAACTCATAAAAATAAAAACACTATTTATGAATATTGATTAACAATGCTTGTTATATTATCTGAACACTGAAATAAATGTATTATTAATAAAATCAACTTTTTTCAAAAGGTGGTTGCAAATTAAAGTAGTGTGTTCATAGTCATGGTTCAAAGTTTATGTTAGAGAAAAAAATTATTTCAAAATAGATCAGAATAAATATAAATGTAGGCAAAATACAATAAACGAAACAACAGCAAAGCAATTATAAAAGGAACATCTTGAATTTAAGACAATCAATCGGTAATATCGTTTGAATTTTCACCTGATAAACTTGTGGTAAGCATGGCAAGTCGATCCAATCTAGTCCACAAGATCATATCTCCATTCTATGGCTTTCTTCGGAGGAAGCTTCCTGAACTTCTTATGTTGTAGTTGTCATGGAAAGTGGTTGTGACTAGTGATGCTAACTATTTCCACACAAAGGAGTGCGAGCTATATAGGAAAGGTGGTGCTGACTATTACTACAAGTCACGTAGGGAAGGTGGTGCTGAAAGGTGGTGTTACTCCCAAAAAGCCCGATTGACTGTTACAACACCAAAACCTATAGTTGCTACTCCCAAAAATACCCATTCCTTCAGAGAAGTGGACGGAAGCACCAAAATTTTGAATCCTACAAGGTTGTTATTGTCTTGAACCCGAAGAAGGAGGCAAGTTCATAACCATTTGGTATGTTTGAATGAGTTCTGCGAATTACACTAGATTTTATTTTTCTCTACAAGATGTCGTCTTGAACATTGATAATCTTCAATTGGACAAATTAGTTTGCCAAGGCCTACTTGAATATTTTTTGTTCGATGTGAAGTGAAAGACACAAAAAAGTTACACAAAGCTCGACAAAGGATACGATGGAGATAATGAAATCAATGAGAAATGCCCACACAAGGATTTACATCTAATTACACAAGCACAACAAGCTTAATAGTGTGTCACTTTTCATTCTTGAAAAAGGTACACTTGTTTGTACATACAACAATTTTACATAAATAAGAAAAGATAATATATGTGACAAAATTGCTCTTGTCCGATGGACAACTTCTCAAAGAGCCAAATTTCACTGCATGGAAGATGATGATTTGCATGATTATGTAATTCAAAGAATTATGCAACATCATCAGTTGTGTAGTTACCCATCTCACCGAAGCTAATGAGCGAATGAAATATGACAAGTCTAATGCCAAATCCCTATTTTTAATCATACTCAATTTCATCGATGAATTTCAACCTCATATTTGGGATGCATTAACATCAAAGGAGGTTTGGGACATTCTATCCACTATCTACATGACAAAGAACTCAACCAAGATAGTTCATCTCCAATCCAAGCTTCATAATTTTAGTATGCAAGATGGCAAGAAATTTGATGAATTATTACATCAGGTGGAAGAACTTCAATCAGAACTAGTTACACTCAGAGAAATGATTGAAGACAAGTTGTTGGTTCTAATCAAATTGAGATATCTCCCCTCTCAATTTTGCACATTCATCATGACACTGAACATATTAAATCAAGCAGTGTCTTTTGAAAAACTAGTGAATCTGAATTAACAAGAAGTCATATAGTCTGTGCAAGATGAGTTCAATGATAAAGACCTAATTTACAAACAACATGGTTCAAAGTTCCTAAAAGTACCACCAAAGAAGTCACATCAATAACAAAACTCTTAGAAGGAAAAATGATGGTGTCATGTTTGTTGTACTAATAAGCATGACACTAATCACTACTAGTATAATGCCTTGACATAAGGCTCATCTAGTCAAGATGACACATCTAGTGGAGATGATTCACATAAATGAAAAATATTTCCTTGATGACGGAAGCAACAAAGACATTTAATAACCCAACATCAACCAGAACTTGATGATGCATCTAAAGAGGAGATGCAAGTAAAATAAGATTACAGTGCATATAAAAACATAGTTCTCATCTCCTAAACCTCATCACCAATGAGTAAAGTTAGGTTGATTTACTCTGGTTCTAGCAAGCATATGGTAGCATGCAAGGATTTATTTGATTCACTAATGAATTAATGTACTAGAGATCAAGTTTAAATTATAGATGATAAGGAGTATGTTGTATAAATAATTAGAACTATCACCATTCTTCTCAGAATAAGAATTTGTACTCTAACAAAGGTATTGTATGTCCCTATCTTGACAATAAATCTTTTATCTAAAAATCATCTCTTGAATCTTAAGGTTAAGGTAGAGTTCATCATCAGGAATGGAACCAAATCCCATCTCTTCTCATAGGAAGGTAATGACATTGCTAGAATTTTTTTGAATGGTCATTTATTTGCCCCAGATGCAGTTTTATATGATGTAGTTACTCTCTACCTCAATGGTAGAATCTAATTCTCTAAGGCATTATGGATATGGGAACCTTTCTATTGGATCCTTACACTAGCTTAGCTCTAAGACCATCTTATATGGACTTCCTTAGCTGTCCCATTATTTACCTTTATGCCCTAGATGCCTTGCTAAAAAATAACATAGGGTTATGTTCGAGCTAAGTCTTTCACATACCAAGGATCATCTCAATGTGGCACATATTGATCTATTCCGAGCCTTGCCTCCTTATTTTTAGAGATTGAAGTACTTTAAATTATTTTTTTTATGATCTCTCTTGAAAGACATGGGTGTTATTTATCAAGAAGAATAGTGAAGCCTTTAATCATTTTAAGGTCTTTTACCAACTTGTTGTGACCCAGTTAGGTAGGCCTCTTCATCTCATTCACTCAAATCGAGGGGAGAAATTCACATCAATTTTTTTTTTGCATTTTTTAATCAACATAACATCATAAAATACTTAACTATTCCCTATACGCCCTTAACAAAATGGAAGTATAGAGTGACATAATTATTTAGTCATGGAGATGGCTCATTGCATGCTTTTCACTATGAAGTTAGATTTGCCATTCTGGGCAAAAGTAATTTGGATAACTGTATATCTTTTAAATAGTGAACCTATGATGATCTTGTAAGACAAGACACTATAAGAAGTATAGATTGATCATAAAGCTTTGATCTCATATCTAAGAGTATTTGGTTGTACATCATATATGCATGTCCCAACTAAAAATAGAAAGAAGATGGAACCAACGACACTTCAATGCATTTTTTTAGGGTACAATACTACCTCAAAATCATATCATGTCCTGGATCCTAAGACATAGAATATTTATGAAAGTATAAGTGTGGTTTGTTATGATTCATCATTTGACTCATTACCACATAAAGAGTTTGAACATATGACCTTTCATAAATTTTTCCCATAGTTAGATGATGAGCATGAATAAGCTTGTTAAAAATAAAGTGAGCTGCAAGGAAAATTATTCATTTACCTTGTAAATCCAGAGGATAATTTTTCATCAAATCAACATCGACATCGATGTCTAAAATGGGTAGAAATCACCAATAGAAACTCGCACTTAAACTCTATTCTAGATACTTCATCAAGATTTTAGGAAAGAAGACAAAAAAATAAATGAAATTAAACTCGCACTAATGAGTTTAGTAATTGACAACACCAAACCAGGGATAGTTGTATAGGATTTTTGTTAATGTTAGTGGAAGGACATAGATGTTGAATATGAGGCCCTCATAAGAAAGAGATGTAGGAACTTGTCGATATGATTATATGAAAGAAATCCATTGGCTACAGGGGGATTTTAAAGATAAATACAAGGTAGAAGGATCCATCGAAAAATAAAAATCATGGATTATTGTAAAGGGGTATGCTCAGGAAGAAGGAATTGATTATGAGGAGATTTTTTCACCCAAAACTAATATCAAAACCATTAGAGTTGTTTGTGCACTCATAACACAAAAAGGATGCAAACTTCATCAAATAGACACTAAAAGTGCATTCTTGAATGGTGATATCAAAGATGAAGTGTACATGACCTAGTAAGAAGGATTCAATAATGAAAAATAACCACAAAAGGTATGCCATCTACTTAAGTCAATTTATGGGCTTAAGAAAACACAAAGGGCATGGTACATTAATAGATGATCATCTATTGCAACATGGATTCATTCGTAGACCCTCAGTTTCAAATTTCTATATCAAAAAGGTGGGTACACAGATTGCCATTCTTGTTTTGTATGTGGATGATCTTGTCACCATTGAATGTTTAGATGATCTTGTTGAAGAAGAAAATAATGAATTGAATAAATCATTTGACATGAAAGACATGGTTCTACCTCATTATTATCTTGGCTTGGTGATATGGCAAAAGAAGAATCATATCTTTATCTCATAGATGAATTATGCCAAGATTCTACTTGAAAAATACAAGATAAAAGAGTGTTAACCATTGTCAAATCCGATGGAAAATGGTTTGAAACTATCCCAATTTTAGGATTTATCACAAGTAGATTAAACTAACTACATGCCACTTGATGGGAGTCTCATTTACTTGACATATACCAAACCAAGTATATGCTTTGTTTTTATCTAGATCCTAAGATTCATTTAGGAACCAAAGAAGTGTCATTGGGTTTCAACAAAGCATGTTTTGAGATATGTCTGAGCTATAGTAGATTACGGTCTAGAATATAATAAGAACTCATATTTATTCTATCAAGGTTATATATACTTAGACTATGTTGGATCTGATGATGATGGAAAATCAACTTCAAGATATGTATTTCATCTTGAATCTAGATTAGTTTTGTGGATTAGTAAGAAGTAATATATAGTTATGATCTCATCCAAAAAGGTAAAATAGCACACCACATGAGGAGTTGTGTGTAAAGTAATTTGGTTACATCACATTGTATCTAACATAGACATTCTTAAAGATTAGCCACTAATCTATTTTTGCAATAATCAAGGTGTGTTGACCCTTGTCAAGAATCTAGTATTTCATGAAAGAACCAAACAAATTAAGTTTAAGTGCTATTACATTCTATAATAAGTCTTGAACCACTACATGTAGCTCATGTACTACCCAAAAAATTTATAGATAGCATAAATTCTCACCAATTTGCTTGACAAGTTAAAATTTCATCTTTTTCAGGAGTAGATTTCTAAAAGTAATGTAATAAGGGGGGAATGTTAGCATAGATTTTTAATTATTACATTATTGAGTTAGCTATTAGTTTTTATTTTTTTTGTAAAAAATTAGAATTATTGTTACATTTGGTATTTACCAAATCAAACAATTATTCCAACCATTTCATTAATGTATATATATTCACCTACTCATTTATTGAATAAACATCAAAACATTTTAGTGCTCATCATTGTAAACTTGAAAAATATCAGTCATGGATAAACGCTTTAGTTTAGGACCTTTATGATTTCAAAAGTCTCATGTTTACCATCTCACTATGACTAAATACTTATCCTATAAAATGACCTTGATATTCTAATTTCCTACATCACATGTAACCCAAAGTTTGTAAAAACCTTGATTTAGATTTTGCTATGGCAGTTATAAATATTTAATAACTTCCTAATATTATATTCACGATAGTTTTTTAGATCATATACTAGTGTTTAAACCTAAAAAATGGTTAAAATTTGAAAACATTTTGACATGTATGGGTTAGCATATAGTATTTGTATAACCCTACCATTACATTGTTTTTAAAGCTTTGGTATAAATAAAGAAATAAGGTCATTCATTATCATTTACCAATTACCAAAAAATTAGTTGTCATAATTACACTAAGTAATCTGCATAACTCAGTTTCAGTATCCTACTATTTCTTATTTATAGTTTAGTCATAATAGTCTTCATATAGGGGTGATGTTTTCAAAGAAAAGCCCATGACTAGTATTTATGAAGCTAGAATATATATCACTATATGCACTCACATATATTATATTACATAACTATTCACACACAAGCCCACAAAAGGGGGAGAACTACATTGGGCTAATGACCTCTTCACAGTATATGGCTATTTAGGTAGGGCTCATTGACAAATGGGTGCTTGAACTCATCTAAAATTAATTTCAAACCACTAACCCCTATTTTGTAAGGTAATATGCCAAAGTTATAAGACCTATGGTTTTGACCCAAATATTGATATTTGAAACCTATTTGCACAATCCTAGTTGACAATCTATAATTCCGCAATGAAACCTAATAGGTGTAAGTGGAATTTATATAAAATGACATGTGTTCCTTACAATATAAGAGTGTTGATTTTAGGATTGAAGCATCAATGCTAGTTCCCCAAGTTTAAAATAGTGAAGAGAGATCATAATTATACTACACATCATGATTTGGTTAATAATAAACCACTTGTAAAATAACTTTTTATGGTTTTCGATAAACAACTTGAAAACCATCCCATTTTTATTGTTGGTAATACATATTCAAAATAAATATTAATGTTTATGTTTATCCTTGTGATTTAGGAATTTTAATTAAGAGAGGATGGTTAGTATGGTGTTAGTTCCAAAATTAAAACAAAATGAAAGAAACACACTAAGAGCATAACATCTCTAGGACTAGACACTATGGATAGCTTATTTAACAAAAATAAATGATAAACAAAAATAAAAAGCAAGGAATGTAAAGACAATAATTCCTTCACCTTCCTTAGATGCTCAAAGTGCCTTTGTAGTGGTGACTTGCTTGTACTGTGCTCATGAAGTCCTTGGCAAGGAAATCTTGGCTACCTCCATCTCTCCTTGGCACCTTTGGCTTATGGCTTGGCTTGAATTAAAATTAATTTGGGATGGTAACACTAGTTGCTTGGAGATTTTATAACCATTTGAGTATTATAAATTTACATAATCAAGACTTAGAAATGATGTTGTGAGGCCTCTTATTTATAGATTTTTGGATTTGATCAAAATCAATCTAAACCATCCGTCTCAAGATTGAGATGTGTGGTTGAGGATTAATTTAAATTTTAGAATTAAGTTTATAATTATCCTCATCATGATGCATGGAGGGCATCATGGAAGGCATTAATGAGGCATGAATCTTGATATTTGTAGCATTTATGGCCTTAAGGATGTCATCCCAAGAAATAAGGTCACATGATGATGCAGATATTCAATATTTATTTTCAAAAATAAATATTCAACAAGTTTCCATGGAATTTTTGATTAGGAGTTGATATGGGTTAATTATCTCTTTATCATGATTAAGCATTTTATGCACAAATTACTCAAATTGATTAGAATGCCTTGTTATTGGTCTAAAATTTCACTAGATTAGAATTGGAATGCAATGCCAGATGCATTATATCTGTATTCCTATTTAGGATGTTATCAAAAAAAATAAAAAAAGTACTTGTCTTTTGTAGAATATTTGATAGGAAATAGCAATCCAAAGCACCCAGGTCCAAATTTGGCATTTTGAATCAGAATGATCTAATCAAAGTTAGTTGGCCCATAAATTGTGTTACCCCATTTATTAATACCCTAACCAAAATGGGCATTTGAGTATGTGAATTTCAAATATTTTATCTTGTTTTAGTGTTTTTAGGTCAAATTGTGCATTTTAGGATGGAAATTGGCTAAGAGCCTTATTGGACGTTATCGATGACTAGATCTAGGTGTCTATAGTTTACCCCTATTTGGGAAGGCATTGCAAGATATAAGAATAATAACATCTTCTCAAAGAATGAAAAGGTCCTGTATGCCTACAACTATAATGATGATAAACTACTTGTATGATTCCCCCTCAACGGAATGGTTGACATAAGCAGGTCGACAAACGGTCCCTTGATAAGAAGCAAAATGAAGACCAAAGAAATGAAAGATGATGGGGTGAAAACACAATGATAGTGAAAAAAGTAGTCAAAATCATTGAGAATGAAAGTAGGATGGTGTACAATGGTTTGCCCAAAGATGGTTATAAACATTGTACCCTGATATAGGCAAACTAGTATGATAACATAATAATTTTTACAAAGGTAGTTATAATCACTGAGAAGATGGAGATACCCTAGTTAGGATAGACAAACAAGATAACAACATGCCCTTGTATAGGCTAAAAAATTAAAGTGGTGACAACACAATGATTTGCCCAAAGTTGGTTATAATCATTGAGAAATTTAGATGAGATGGTGTGTAATGGTTTTCTTATAGGCGGGTATAATAATTGGACCCCGATTATGGAAAACATGATAAACTTGGCTGAGGATGATGATGGCTTAACATAGAGGGTAATGATGAATTAGAACAACCTATTAGTAGGGAGATGCTTGTCTAAACTAATAAAGGTTAAAACTCTTTCATGGTTAATTATTCTATTTGGCATATGATTTGGAGTGAATCAGGATTTTGTTGCTTAAAAGATGCTGCCATAACTAAATAGAATTCTTGATTCTAAGGTTTATTGTAGCATGTGATGGTAGGTTTCATGATAGAACACCATAAATACTTGGCCAAAATATGCAAGAAGACTGACTCATGTAATCTAATACTCAATAGAAAATAATGCATCAATGATATAAACCATGATCATAATGTAAACATATGAATATGGATGGATTCAAGTGTAAGTGTGGACAAGGAATCATCAAATGGACACATAGAAACCGAATCAAGCTAACAGTGTTGAAAAGAAACAAACAAGTAGACAAATAACGACACAATAAAAACTCAACAAACATTGCCCTTATAAAATAAGAGAGAACTTAACAAATGAACACAATGGGGGAATATAATAAAAGGAAGGGGGTGACTGAGCTATCTCCATATGCACTAGGCAAGTGGACACTGCTTACATAGTTCCATAGATGTAATATCCAATAAAAAACATTAGGCTAAATGAAGTTCTCCCAAGGAATGGGAAGAATATGATAACTGAGGAAAATGAATAGAATTGATGTGATAGAAGAATAGGAATGGTCATGGAAAATGGCAAGTGTGTGAGAGAAAAAGGGAAAAAAGGATGGGGAAACTAAATGACAAATGATTTGCTTGTAACTTAGTAATTGTTCCCAAAATCCTTAAGGCAAAGAAGTGGTCAATTTTTTTATTTTTTTCTAACAATTTTTTAAATGTTTTTAGAAATTTTTAATGTGTCTCAATTCAATTAAGAATGATGAGACACTAAATGGTTCAAGCTTGAAAAATGGCGAGAACATGGCTTAGGTTGCTCGTAGAATGGTAAAAGTGTTTAAATGAGGGTTACTCATAAAATGACAAGAGCATGGGGAAAAAGGTGACTAAACTGACCTCAATAAGTATTGAGTGCTACCTACATAGTCCTAGAGTAGGACCTTACGTCAATGTAGTTATGCCCCTACAATGGAGGAACTCAACTAGTGTAGCAGCCAATTCATACAAAACACACACAGTTGGTAAAAAGGCACAACATGGCATAAGAAGTGTCAAGTTTCTACGTCAAGGCTTAATATTTCATCTAGCTTTCCCATAGGTAGTTATAACTAGGACATAATGACATAGATCAATGGTACTAATTTTCTAAAAGGTAGTTATAATTAGTAGCAAGATTGGTGGTAAGAAACATTAACAAATGAAAGATACAACTGCCAAAACTTCTATCACACTATCCCAAAATACACTCTCTATCTGAAGTAGTTGAAGTAATTGATGAATTGATAAAATATCTTGATGCTAAAACTATGTAATAAATGACAAAACCCAAGGTCAAATAGGCTAGGCTTTAGAAGATACTGGGTCAATAGAATGGAAGTGAAAAGTGGAAATGACAAAGAGGATAGATAAGGATGGTATTTGTATAAAGAATAATAGTGCTAAAATGGCATAATTGATATGGTCCTTATAGACAGTATACCTTAGCAATCAATCATAGTATCACTTGAGATGAATAATATTCATCGACTCTAAAAATTCATTGCCATCTGGTGTAGTAATCATGTATGCTTCTAATGCATAATCTACAATGATGATGAAAGGCCCTTTCTAGTTTGGTTTGAATTTACCTTTATCTATAGTATTCTTTCAATTTTTTGTAAGAACAAGATCACCAAGTTCAAATATTTTATACATAACACATCGATTATAGTGGCCCTTATGTTGGTTCTGATATGCTTGAAGATTGTTGATCATGACTATGGATTTCTCATGAAGTAGGTCTAGCTCTTGTAGGTGAGCTACTTGATAGTAATGGTCATCCAAGACATGCTTGAAAGAGATGCATAGTGAAGGTAATTCAACCTCAACAGGAAGGATGGCTTCAGTGCTATAAACAAGTGAGAGTAGAGTGGCTGTTGTGGGACCACGATGATTGGTACGGTATTCCCAAAGGTCAAGGAATATCTGGAGGTGTTAATCATGATTGACATCCTTGAGAATATTTTTAAGAATATTGGCAATGGTTTTATTGGATGCCTCAGCTTGGTCACTACCATGAGGGTAATATGTTGTAGATAAATATTATATGATGTAATATTCAATACATAGCTGATCTACATCTTAGTTCTTAAATGATCCTGTATTATCAGATATATTTATAGAGGGGATACCATAGTGGCAAACAAGATGGTTGAAAATGAATTTGGAAATTTTCTTTCTAGTCACGTAAGTGAGGGGTATAGCTTCAACCCACTTAGTAAAATATTTAGTAGTGGTAAGGATATGTTTATGTCTATCAGATGAAGTGGGGTTAATCTTCTAAATGTAGTCATGTCCCCATGTAGAAAATCGCCATGGTGTCAACATTGGTTTCAGAGTTTTGATGGGGCATGAATCATATTAGCTTACCATTGAGATTTGTCACATTTCTTTACATATGTAGTGGCATATATGTCCATCACGGGCCAATAATAACCAGTACGCAAGAGTTTCTTGGATAGGACTACCTTGCTAGAATGAGCTCCACATACTCTATGAACTTTTCTTAGCGCTAGTTTAGATTCTACCAAAGTTAAATAATGAAGTAGAGTTCCATCAAAGCTATGATGGTAAAGGGTGGAGCCAAGTAGAGTATAATGAGTGGAATGATGAATGAAGGATTTGGTTTATTTTTGAGATAGGTTAGGTGGTAGAAATTGGTCATGAAGGTAGTTTTAAATATTTGAGTACCAGATAAAATTAGGAACAACAATATCACAAATCATGGTAATAGTTGAAGGTTCATGAGCTGGTGCTAACAAATTCTCAATGAGGAATTGATAATCTCTAGATTTATCTATTTGTTGAATCAAAGAGCCAATAGTAGCCATCACATATGTAGTTTTATTACTAGCCATTGGTATGTGCTCAAACTAAATATTGGCAATTTATCACTTAAGAGTGTTGATCATGGTTTTATATAGAACCAACTTGTCATCCTGGGTCTGAAAATGATTTATGACATGATTGATGATTAGCTGAGAATCACCATAAACTTGAAGATGACATATATTCCAATGCACTACTTGTCAAAGATCTAAAAATAGTGATTCATACTTGGCCATGTTATTTATATAAGGAAAGTTGATTCTGAATTATATAAGTATAAGATCTCCTTGTGGTGTAAGAAACAATAGGCCCATCCCCAATCCATATACAGTGAATGAACCTCCAAAATATAGTTTTCATGGATGATCCTTATGTATTGTGTCAAAGATGGTCATTATGAATTCATCAAGAAATTGAAATGTGAAAGGTTGTGTGTCTATGAGAGGTGCTTCAGCAAGTTGATCTGCAAAAACTTATCCCTTGATTGCCTTCTGATTGACATACTCTATGTCAAACTCATTGAGAAACATGATTCATTTAACCATTCTAACTTGAAAATATATTTTATATAGTAGATATTTGAGTGGATCTACATTTGAAATGATCATGGTATTACTATTTAACATGTATTGGCATAGTTTTTTAGCTACAAAAAACATGGCTAGATAAGCTTTTTTAATAGGTGCATAGTTACGTTCATATGTAACCAAGGTATGGATTAGGTAATACACAACACACTCTTTTCCATTGTCATCATGTTGAGCCAAGAGTGCTCCTAGAGCATGGTTGCTAGCTGATAGATATAGAAAAAATGGGTTTCCTAGCATAGGAGGTAATAAAATAGGTGGATTGACAAGATAATCTTTGAGCTATTGAAAAGTTGTTTAGTAGTGATCATCCCAGTGAAATGAAACTCCCTTATTTAAAAGGTGTGTAAACTAATTGTACTTATTCAATAACTGAGAGATGAACCATCAGATGGACTAGATCTTACCCTGTAAACTACAGAGTTTCTTCAAATTGGTTGGTGGTAGCATCTCGGTTATAACATGGACTTTAGTCAGATCGACTTCAATACCTCTACGAGACATAATGAAGCCAAGTAGTTTGCCTAAAGTTACACCAAGCACACATTTCTTTGGATTGAGTCTGACTTTATACTCTCGTAATCTTTCAAATATCTTATGTAACAGTATTAGATGGTTAGCCCTGGTTTTGTATTTTCCTAATATGTCATCGATATAGTCTTCAATAATATCATGCATCATATCATGGAATATGATAGCCATGGCCCTTTGATACATAGCTCTAGCATTCTTAAGACCAAATGGCATCACCTGATAACAAAATTTTCCCCATGTAGTGGTGAACATTTTTTTTATGATGATCTTCTGGTGTGATTCTAATCTATTTATATCATGAAAATCCATCCATGAGTGAAAGTATTTCATAACCTATCATGGAATTGATGATCATGTTGATATTAGGTAAGGTAAAATCATCTTTAGGATAAGCTTTCTTGATGTCTTGAAAATCAATACAAATTATGATCCCTTTAAGGTTTTTACTATCAGGTACCACATTATAGATCCATTCTAAGTAATCAATAAATCAGATGCATCCTACTTCTAAGAGTTCTTTCAAATCTTTCTTTGCCAATACAACAGTATGAGGATGCATCTTACGTAGCCTTTTTTTTTACCAATTTGTCATCAGGATTAACCATAAGGTGGTGTAGAACCAAGATGAGGTCTAAACCTGGCATGTCAAAATAGGCCCATGTAAAAATATCCACAAACTTTCTCAATAGAGCTGAAAAGACATTATGTTCCTCTTCAGTGAGGGATGTACCTAACTTTAACCATTTTAGGTCTGATGGAAACCTGATATTTATCTCTGTTGTATCTTTGATTAGAAGGGTTGAACCATTTTCTAAGATAGTAGACAATGACTTGAACCATTGAATTATGCCAGGGTCCTCTGTTAGGACTTGCTCTTCAACTTTTCCTAGGCATGATGAATCTGAGTCTCCTAATGAAAGATATAGCCATGTAACAAAAATAGTCAAAAATTATTGGAAAATTTAATCAAATAATTATTATTACTCAAAATTGAACTCAGATCCATAGACAAATTCACCATTGGTGGTATCCTTTGTCTAAATCTGAATAAGAATGAACACCCATGTTTAATGGTGCCTAAAACAGATTTTCACCACTAGAATGGCCTTTATCTTTACTTTTTCCCTAGTCAGAAAGTGCCTCAAAGAGGTTTTCACTTTGGGACCTTAATGCTTTACTTATTTGTTTTTGGCTAAGGGTGTTCACTCACTCTTTAAAATAGTCTATAGGATCCAATGTGATTGAGAATCTTGATTTCTGATCTCCTAACAAAACATTATCTTTAAGGCCTAAGAAATCATAAAATGCCTCATCATTCTGGAACTCATCAACGACAGACTAGATTCTTGTTGGTCCTAATCTATCAGTTGGGGATAATATATTGGCAATGGATTATGATGAATGGCTAGGGTAAGGGTACAAATGACATTGTTATCAAACAACTTGGTTTTAGCTAGGTCATCAAAGGTAAGGCTATGATCAAACTCTACTTCACTATTGGCATCATCATCACTAGTTGTTGGTGATGAAATTTGAATAAGATATGTGGGGTCACCCCCAGGTGATTTAAATCTAAGTCCATAAGGTCATTCATACTTAGTCATCGAAATTGGCTCAAGGATTCCTTATCGATACTGTCCAAGGCCTCTTCCTTCATATTTGTGATGCTCCATGATCCTATTGGGAATATGTTATTTTGTATTTTTATAACAATCAGCTTGGTCATCATTGTATAACTATGGTTTGAGCCCTTCAAGAAGGTTAGGTCTTAGGCCAGATGCTGGTATAAATGTGAAAGGTTCATTATCTTTGTTCTTTTGTTGCTAATACATATGTGGGATTAATTTAGGTCACCCAAAGGTTTTTATATTCTAAGGAAGATTAGAGATATGAAATATATCATGCATCAGATATTCTCCCAGTTCATTATCTAAAATGGTGAAATGATTAGAAGCTTCAGGAGGTGGCATATGCGAAAGGGAATCTAAAGTATTAAGATCTATGCAATTATCAAGTGAAGGATTGATAAGTATAGCCTTTCATTTATCCTGCTTAGAACTTGAATTAATGCCATACTGATAATTATAGCTTTGAAATTTGTCCTCAAGATGCTAGTAGTGTTCATACGTGTGTAAATCTTCTATAATATTCAATTCCATCATTGAGTGGGAAAACTTGAAACATTGGTGCAATGTTGACGAGACTTCATGAATTTCATGTAACCAAGGCCTGCCTTGAATCATATTGTATGATAAATCAATATCAAGTACATGGTAAAGTGTATCATGGGTCAGAGGCCCAATGATAACTTGAAAACTAATGGTGCCTTGTGATTCTCTTTCATAATTATCACAGGCTTTGATACTTATTATTTTTGGCTAGAGATCTACCATCGTGTACCCAAGAAGCTTGATGAGCTTTAGAGACACTATGTTGAGGCCAGATCCATTGTCTATAAGGACACATTTCAATTTATGTTATCTTATATAAATCTCTATGTATAATGGATTATTATGGAGTAGGATAAGGGAAGACATATCACTTTGGTTGAATGTGACTTGTTGGGTTGGAGCTAGGTGTCCAACCAAAGCTTGAAATTTTTGAGGGGATATGTCTCTAAAAATAGTGGATTGGGTTAAAAATCATTCAAGATGTTTCTGTAGATTATTGACATTCATAGTAAGTCTGAGATAGATATTTATGCTGGTCTCTTCTGTAGTTGTTCCACAATATCACATTTCTTATCTTGATTAGTAGTGAATTGTTTATTCTGAGGCTGAATAGTTGGTTGGATGATAGGCAAAGTGGTGGATGGTTGTGGACCTTGGATAGTAATATTTGACCTCTGAGTTGTGATTGCACAATCAATATTAAAAACTAGACCATTATTACTAACTGATGTTGGAAATGGTGTGGGACCAGATAGGACAAGTCTCAGTTGCGAGTACACTTGTATGTGGTCATATGGCAAGAATGAGTTATCACTGTAAGATCTAAAAAGGGAAGTCCTAATTTACTAGTTTGCTTGTATGCATTCCTAGGTCAAATAAGAATTATCCATGTGATTTAGCTGAATATTGTTATTTAGCAATGGTCTAGGCTAATTAGTACTTGGTTTAGGATTAATGGAGATGGTATTAACACTTACCCTTGCAATATGACCTACAACCCTGTTATACTCATGTGCAACTGCATGGTATGTTTGTTGGTTATTACCATTTTGACCTTAGTTTTGTCCATTATTCTATCATTGTGGGTTCTACTACTGATTTTGTTGGTTCTATTGGTTTAGCCTTTGAATTTGATACTATTAATTTTGTTGTTGCATTAGCCATTGTTATTATTGTTATTAATTATTTTTCTATTGTCGATTATTATGTTAGGGAAATGTATTTTGATTAGTAGTGGAAGCACCTTTATCCAATTTTGTCTCCCCATTCTCCAACATATTCTTAATTAAATGATTGATTTGGACACATCTTCATAGATTATGCCCATTGACCCGATGATAGTCATAGAATTCATTTTCATGGTACCAATTAGGATAAGGAAAACCTTATGAATAATGCCTTGGTATAGGCCAACCAATTAGATTAATGACATCAAGCTTGAAAAATATAGATTCAATAGGTTACCCTAAGTCACTAAAGACACAACGTGCAGGCATGCTTCTCTTAGGAGGAGGCATTTGCAATGGTAATAACTATTGTATTTGTTGTGCATGTTTTGGTTGCTATGCTTACGACATCATTTGGAGAGGTTACTAGGTAGAAGTAAGTTAAAAAGGTGGTGCAAGTGATGTCTGCATAGTTTGGACATGAGAAGACTTAGTTACTCCATTTCCCACAACATTCCTTTTATTGCTAAATTGCTTTGATCTTTCATGGTATTGGCCTCTGTCAGTTGTGATGCTTGCACTTGGATGAGATGTTAATCATTTCCCTAATTGGTACCTCAATTTTGATTCATTTAATTAAGCTAGATGACTCATTTATTGATGAGCTCCCTCTCGATCAACAAACCTTTATCAATGATCTCTTTGAATGTATGCACACATTGCAATTCTAGATCATAGGCTATCTCACTATGCAAGTTTTTGGTAAACATAGTGGCTAATTTTTTATCTAGTAAACTATGGGAGAAATAGCTTACAAGGTCTCTCCATCACTGCAAATAACTTGAAAAACTCTCCCCAATTTTTTACTTTGCTTGTGTTAATTCCACTAATGAAATCTCATGCTGGAGATTATAGGAAAAGTATTGCATAAACTTATCAAAAAGATCATCAAAATCCACTACAAAGTTCTTGGGAAACATTAAAAACCACTCTAAGGCTTGTCCATCCAAGCTCCTTAGAAACAACATCAAAAGGTATATGTCTTTATATGCCACTAATTGACATGTGACAAAGATTTTGGTCAAATGAGCCTTAGGATTACCTTTCCCTTTGTATTTTTAAAATTTAGATGGTTCATACCCTAGAGGATATGGGATCTACAAATAATCCATGTTGAAAGGATAAGAAAATATGTCATCTAATTTGAACTTTCTAGTTTGTTTACTAGCTTCAATTGTAGCAATTGCATCTTTCATCTGTTACAATTCTTGGGATAGGAAATTGGAAGGAATATTGGTTTGAGGTAGAATTTGGGTTTGGATAGATGGTTCAGAGGTCACAAGTGGAACACTTTGACTAAGGTATGATGGAGATATCTATTACGGTATATTTTTTAGGTTGGGGAATATACCAAGAATACGCATACATGGATTAAGATGTACATCAAATTACATATTTAGTTATGGGATGTTCTTGTTTAAGTTGGTGATGAAGGTTTGACTTGGAGGATTTTGTGGTTGGGATGGAGGGATATAACTATATTGTTCCTGCTATGGTTGAAAAGGGACATGGTTCCGACTAATCGAACCTTGTTGTTGAGTGGGAACTTGTGGACTAAGAGCATGTATCTAGATTTGTGGCACATTTTGAACTGATGGTTGTCTAGTAGGTACCTAAAAATCATGGGGACCTCCTTGTTGCATGAATCCCTATGAGGAAGTGAATGTGGGTTGTCGATTCAGCATGGATGTTAAAGAGTCGTAGATTCATTTGAAACTTGTTCTAGTTTTTAAATTGTTTTGTAAACAACAAAAGGAAAATAAATTATAATAAGAATATTATTTATATTGAGCTCATTATTTGTCTTATTTAAAATAGGTTATATACTACAAATATATTCTTGTTTTGAGTCATACAAGAGTTCTCAATATGTCATGAGGGTAAATTAGACATTTATAAATATGGATTATCTTATTTTTTCCCTTTCATGTTGATATTTATACTAAAGGTAGTAAGTTCATTAATACCATGACAATGTTAGTTTGTATTAGTTAGTAAGTTTAATGTAAATGAATAATTATCAAACTTGACACAATTATTGAATATAATTTGAAGTAGGATGATGTGTCTTATTTTCTTCCATGACTTTTATATTCCATTATCTTAGTAAGTCACCTATGAAAGAAGAAGAAATAGATAAGGTAATTTATTAAATAAATAGAGTTTTATGATGGTGTCTTTGTGAAAAAAAAGAATCAATTCAAGGTGAGTTATAGTAATTTCATTTAAAAATCAAGAGACTTACCTAAAACAATTATTAAATTTATGAAGTTATCTAAGTTGTAAATATGCAAAAAATAAATATGGTTATTAAAACATAAAAAGAATGTTCAATTTTTAAAAGTTTGTTTGATGAATGTTCATTGTTTTTCATAATGTAAATGAACCATATGACCATCATGATATAAATATATAATGTTATTATTGTATTGAATGTGGGATGGTCAATACATACATATAATTAAATGTTCTGAATTGAGCTATTATGTATAACTAGCTTTGGAAATAATTCAATTGATGTAACGGTCATGTGTGTGGTGATGTCCATCAATGTTATGACTGAACATTGTAATTTACTTAATCTAGATTATTCAGTAAATATATTTAGTGTTATCATTTAAATACATGAGATCAATTAACCTTGTTGAGGTCATGATAGCATAGGCACGTGTACTTAATTGATGGTGAATGACTTCACATGACATATGTTATTGGAATAATATCAAACCCTTTACATTGTATTGATTTTAGAAATAAACTTGAAGTTCAAGTCATTCTTTACACATAATTATGTAGATATCTGAATGTAGATGCTTATTATGATAATTCATATGTTGTGTATTGAAATATTTCCACATTCACCTAATATGAATCTGATTGATATTGATATCTACCTTGATTTTAGTTTATCTTATTTACATGGTCATAGTGTAGATTGATTTATATTGAGTATAGGAATTTGGTTAAGGATAAAAGTTGGTATTAATCCTTATAAGAACACCATAGCTTGGTGATCACATTTGAGGGTACGAATGTACGCTTAGTACACTTGCACACCCCAATATTATTATTGATTGATTAACATAACTTCCTAATAGCATCATTTATAATTTTTAACCATTATTAAATACCTATTTTTGGTATTATATAGCTATGGACTTGATCATGCTTTATATAAAATAGTTTCCTCCTAATAGGTTTGAATGGTGTTAAGTAACTTTAATTTGTTTTATTAAAAAAATGGTTTCTTTACAAAAAATATGATATTATTGCACTAAATAATACTAAAAAAACCACATATAATGAAAAAAAAATATAGGAGCATGATAATAATAGCATAAAAATATTTAAAAATAAAATATTAGTAAATAAATTGCATGATATAGTTTGATTGGTAATGCATATCATAATTCAAATAAAAATATGATTGGGAAGAAACATATAAAATTTTTGATGAACATATAAATATACTAGTCAATTACGACATGCGTCATAGACAAAATCCATATGAGCATCCCCTTTATGGGATCTTTGACCAGTGGGAAGATAATATATTTTATGTATTTTTCATATTTACTAGCATACATGTTCCATCTATTATTCTATATTGACATGCAAATGTAAATATAACCTTACACTAATCATTATTATATCCCTTGTTTTGTTTTTATTTATCCATTATCTTTTAATTTTTTTTTCCTTAATAAGTAATATGTAAAATTTCTCCCAAAATAGTAGACATTTTAGAGTAGTTTTATCATTGGGGACATTATTTGTGGCATGGTACTTATCCATTCATATATGTTGACTACCTATATAAGTTATGGCATACATGGATATTTCTCAATCACATACATTTATATCTACATATTACATCAGAATACATTACAGTTTAGGAATCTTTATTTTTATATCCATACATGTTTTTGTGATTGAATTTATAATAGGGAAAGATTTATTTCCTTCACTTACTCCACAATGCCATATTATTACATTTGCTTCACATTATATCTTAACAAACATTTCATATTTTTTAGATCCATCCCATTATTCTATTCATAAATACTTACTACTTGGCCTTACTTAAGTATATTGATGTATTCAATATTTCTTAAATATAAAATATTAAAATATTAAAAAAATACATTAATACCTAAGCATGACAAGTTTATTAAATACTTACTACTTGGCCTTACTTAAGTAAATTGATGTATTCAATATTTTTTAAATATAAAATTTTAAAAAAAATACATTAATACCTAAGTATGACAAGTTTATTAGTAGTTTTTTTTGTTTTTTTTAAAAAATTATCTGATATTTGGTATATTACATATCCTATCTAAAATACACATGAAATTCATGGTATATGTGAGGGACATGTAGGACATACAAATATAAATGATAAATCTATACATACAAATAATGCATTATTCCACCTAGGGGCCATGTCTTTTCTAGGGGAACATTATTCAATTTGTTTACCATGTTTATGTCTTTATATGGTCTTTTAATTTACCATGTTGAGTTCTATTTATTTATTACACTTGTCCTTATATTACTCATAGTCCCTAAAGTGACAGAATTTATGTATATGCTACTTTACTATGTTATTACATTGGCATATTTGGATGGTCTAAATTAGATTACATGTTGTATGTGCCATTGATATTATTTCCTTTTAATTTCAAGTTAATCATTTATTGATTTTTTTTATCTTATCATTGTGTGTGTTACATTGAACCACCTATTATTTTCGAACCTTAGTCTTACTAACGTGAAATTAATTTTCCATTAGTTTTTACCATTGTTCTTGTGTGTGGAAAATTTTATTATCCCTTGTATGTGTCCCTTTACCTGATGTGTGACATTAATTTCTGTTATGTGTGCTTTAATTGAGCATGTCATCAACATGAAATTAGATGCTGATGAGTGGATTAATCTATGATTATTTATACATAATTTTGAGTTTTTAATATGTTTGAATGTGCTGATATTTATCATGCACATCCCAATTTATATATGGTTCCATCATTATCATCATGCACCTTTACTACATAGTATTATTTATCTCTTATTTTAGTGGTGGTTACTATTGTATACCTAATTTATAAATGTATCTTAAGACAACACTTTTATGAATTTCATTACATGTTTCATAAATTATTTGGAAAAATATTCACTACTACTATAACATATTTTACATAACATGATGGATTTAAAACTTTTAGATTGATATTATCAGCATGCATGCTACATCCATAACATTAAAATGGAGGAATATTAGTGGCCTTATCATTTAATCTTAAGTATCCATAAGCATAAAATTTATGTTTTGTCTAAATTTAAAATATTTAAATATATCATTGTGGTTAAAATTGCATATGGGATTAAATATTAGACAAGTATTTACACATTCAAATAATATTTTAGGGTATTTTATATGCATTCACTCAATATATAGGCCAAAAATTTGTACATATATTTAAATATCCATATATTTATATAGATTTGGGGCATATACCATGCATATCTACAAATGTTTTTAGGAATAATAGTTTCAAGGCTTCAATTTAGTTATAGAGTATCATATCTATGCATAGAATTATAAATCATGCTGGTAAGAATTGATTTACATTATGGGCATGAATATTTCTCATTAACACACTTTATTTCAGTTATAATGTCGTAGTTGATTCCACTGAATGAAAATTCTTGATTCTCATACACAATTTTAAAATTTATATTTTAAACATATTATATGTTATCTAGAACTGAACACCCTTGAAACTATAAATTCGTATGTCAATTTTTCTTAATTAATATAAATATAAGTAGGTTGATATTATATGATGCTCAATAACCTTAGAGTTATTATAAATTATCTTTTATGTGACTCCCAACTTAGTGACTTATGGTAAAAGATTAGTTGATAGTTTTGTTGTATGGGTTAATATGCTCAATGTTTTTATGATGCTCAAAAATATATTTAGTCATCCATTTTAAATGGGATTGGGGTATTCATATTCTAAGTACTTGAACAAGCAAACTAGATTATCTAATAATTTAATAAGGAACTATCATTTTGATATAATTAAAAATGTTTTACATACATATAAGTGTAATTTTTATTTTATCATTATATTTTGAAATTTTAAATTATATTTCACATTTAAAATTTCTTAAAATGGACAAAAAAATTTCCATGTTCATTTTAGTTTACATAGAACAAGGTTAAACTTTTCATCCTTCTCCAAAAGACAACACACTTAGGAACATTAGTATTGTACTTCATTACCATACTAGAATAAAAGAAGGGAATATTTATAAACTAAAAACAGTAGTATATTTTTGGAAATATTATTTTTTCCCCTTCACTTTATGTTACTTTAGCATACCCATATGAATATTACTCAAATGTCTCTCACACCTATATGATTTCCATGGGTTGATCCTTTGTAATCTTATATGGGTCATATAAGTGTATAGTATATGGCGAAATTTATTAAAATCATATCCATAAGATCTATAAATCATTAAATAATAATAAATTTTTCTATATAAAAATAGAATATGTAAGTAGTTCCATAATTTTGAACTCATCCCATGCCAAATAGTGATCAATTTTCAAAATCAAATCCTTTTATTAATCAACTTCAAAATTTATCATGTGTATAAATAACCAAAACAGAATCATATAAATAAAAATATATATAATTCTATTACACATATATCAAGCATATATAAAGAAAACTCAAACACTTTCATATTGAAATGGCCTTCCCTATTCTTTCTCATTTAGAAGCTAGTGACAAAAAACATGTTATGAATATTTTTTTAGAAACCTCAAATCCAATCAAAATTTATCATTTTTCATGTATAATGTTTTTTTTAAAATCTTGGGTTCCATAAATTCAATGATACATTTAAGAATCTCTAGTGCATGTGGTAAATTAATGGGGAGAACTATATGTGGGTTGACATACACATTTATAATATTATATACGTAGGAATAAGTAAGTCATTGATTAAAGATTAGTTGGGATCAACTCAAACCAGCTTAATTTTATTTTTTCAAAAAAAATGTTTCGAAAGTGAACCTAGGATTTCAACAAAAGGAGACATGTTTTTATGTATTGTGTACAAAATCAACCCTTTGAATCACATATAGATATAGAAAAAATCTTGTGTGGTTGACAATACCAAAATATATAAGAAAAATACATACAAGAAAAACCATCTCATTCAATTCAAAACTTTAGTCAGTACCAACCAAAAGCTGAAGGTCCTATTCAAACATGCCCTAGAGATCGATAATTTGATTTGATCAACTCAAAACATATTATACTACCTTTCTATCACCTACATTCAATGTCAAACATGTAAAGTATATTAAATTGTTAATTAAATTCATTTTATTATAAATTTACTTAATTATAAGTGTAAATGTCAAATTATTTTTGACATTTTACATTCAAATTAGTCATTAATTATAGCAAAATAAGTAATAGTATTTGATTCTAATTTTCATGCTGATTAAGATTTATTACTTTAAATTAATTGAAAGCATATTAGAGAACCCAATTACATATTAAGGATGTTAAACACAAAGTCTTCCATTCTTGTTTCTTTCCATATTCATAGGGTTTTGTATTTATCCCTAGGGTTTGATCTTCAAACCTAATTTCTATTTTTTTCTAACTTCATATGTACAAATCTTATGTTTTTATTTATTTCCATTAGCATTAATGTTTATTATGTACTATGGATCATATTATCAGTGTCACTTAGTACTTTTTTATATCTGATTAAAAATAAATCTAGTTGTAAAACATTTAGAGGTTTTTTAGGAATATTTTTCATATCAAAAATATATTTTTATTCACTAATGGATAGATCGAAGTTCAAATAATTAGCATTATATTATTTTTAGTAATTATTTCTAGAGGGAAAAGGGAGCACCTAGATTCAAAAGACATTTTGTGTTTCATTTATCTACTATTTCATAGCCAACCCCTAATTTTATTTAAATACATTCCACATGGTTGTATTTAGGTGTTCATCAATTTAATCTATATATTCTATGATTGTTATAATTGATGTTCCCTTTAAAATGATTGAGTAAGAATGAGATAAGGAGATATGGGTATGACTGTAAATAAGGAAGGAATATTTTTGGTGGCCAATAAAACTATTGAACATTGAGAATAAGGTAATGATGGATAAATACATGATTTATTAGATCCAAGGAGTGTCACTAATAAAAAATAACACACAACTATAGGTGGAAGTAGGGGTAGTAGTTGTAGTTGACTTAAAAAGTAGTCAACTCAAAGAAGCTTAATTAGAGAAAGATATATGACAACCACTATAAAGTAAAAAGGATGCAAGAAAGGGAGGAAGTGTGGGTGTATTGTTAGAGGAAAAAATTCAATGGTTTTTGAATTTGAGATGATTAACAAATAGGATCCACCAAAGTAGGGGTTATTCTATAGGTGGTGGTATAAAATGGAAAATTATCTTATATTTTGTTAGGGTTTTAATGATTTAAGATAGATTTTTTCTTGTTAATGAAGGTGATGGCCTACAAAAGGATAGATGACCCTTCTATGATAAGGCCCTTTCATGGAGAAGACAATTCAATCCTTTACCTACTATTAAAGGTAACCCTAAAATAATTTTTGTCAAGGAGGATCTTGGAGTGATTTAGCAGAGGGAAGTTTGGATGTTTACTAAAGGAGTGATCTATAAATTTAACGTATTTTGAATAAACCTTCATGATCTCCATGATTGTGTAATTAGGCATTTGAAATATCTAATGAAAGGTAAGACTAAAATAAACCATTATGCTAAATTTAATTTTATTGTTATTTCTTATTCATTTAAAGATAAAAATGTCATTTGTAATGAGTTTCACTATTTTTGGGATGAACCTCACATGATATTGTCAAAGATTTGGTATCTTGATTTAATCATCATATAGAAAATTTTAACATCAAACTAATTTGGGTTCTTCTTCCAAACTTATCCATTCAATTTTGGAATAATAAATTATATTATTTATCTAAATAAATAGACAATTAGAATTATTTGTTATTTTCAAGTAATATAGATATATATAAATAGCTAATAGCATAGGTAGATTTGAATGTTAGGGATATAACATGGGTTTAATCTATAGACTATGAGGGGTTACCTTTTAGATGTTGTAGTTGTTTTTAGACAAGTCATTTGGTCAATAATTTTATTAGTAGAAAACATAAAAAGTAAATAATTGGTGGAAGAGTGTTGGTTTATAATATATAAAAGTTCAAGATACTAATGATTGTGAGGGAGGAAGTGAATTTATGTAGTTGTTTCTTGAAAAGATGATATATGAATTTCTATGGAGTATTCTTATGTAAATGATAGATCTTTACTGAATACTAATGTTTTCCATGAAATATCAATGTTACAATTGATTCTATTAAGGCTTTCATGGTTCATATTACATTAAATAATGTTATATCAACTAATCTATATGATGAAGTATTTTTAGCAAGGGTTTCATTATTGAACCACAAACTAGGTGACGTGCTTGAACTCTCCATTTCCATTTTGCCTTATTCAAGGGAAGATGATAAATGGATGACTATGAGGAAGAAAATGAGAGAAATAGGTAAGGAGGAGTTATAATAATTAAATATGACTCTTAGATCTCAAAATCAAAATTTTATGGGAGGCTCATAACTCATTTTAATTTGATTTGTGTTTTACTATAGGGATGCAGTGATTTCATGAAATGTTTGCAGCATGGTTTTTTTAACATCGGCAGAGGAGCCTTGTTATTTTTTATTTAGTTTATATTTATTTCCATTGGATAATGGTGGAGCCCCTCAAAAACCTCAATAATTACAGATTAAAAAAATTTGATTTTCCCATTCTGTATTTTCTAATCAAATAAATATATATATAAATACATTATGTTGGCCTAAATATATGAAATATATTACATAATTATGTAATCGATTGATCAAATTTACATATAATAAATTTTGCGATGAAATTAATAATTATAAATTATAAATATCTTTATAAATACACATTTTATGAATTTTAAACCTAAAAAAATCTAATATATTACCTGTTTCATACACTTTTCGGGTTGTGATAGCTAGCATCTCATTCCGGTTTATTATTGTAGATTTTATAGTCTGTGTTGTCACCATTGCACCATGTAGGATTATTATTTTCATATGTCAAAGTGGAGAACATTGGAATTATCCTCTTCATCTCCCTCAAGCTACCACATAGAATATTAACAATTTTTGTATGCATAATCATTCATAAATGTTTGGGATCTATCATTTTCAAACCATTTAAAATCATATAGTTACTATGAAGAATCCATATAATAATTCTAAAATTAAATGTATCTAAATATTTCATAACTTGAGGATATGATCACATATTTAAATAATCATAACCATTCTAGTATATATTATGTTTCATCTTGCACATCCTAGAATTTCATGTCTCAGAGTATTTAATACTATCTAAAATCATAATACATCTACATGCATTAGTTAACAATATTTTCATAAGGTAAAAAAAAAATTATTAACACTTTAAAGGATACTATATGAATCGATTTTATCATATTTCCTCCTAAAAATACTCTAATATACTAAAAAAAATATTTTGCCTTTCATAGAATTCATTGATATATATATATATATATATATATATATATATATATATATATATATATATATAGTGTGTGTGTGTGTGTGTGTGTGTGTGTGTGTGTGTGTGTGTGTGTGTGTGTGAAAAAGAGAGAGAGATAAATAAAGGCATGTGAGTGCATGTATGCATGTACACACACACACAATCATATCCCCACATCCCCACAAACACACAAACACATATGTCTAGTCTTGAAGATAAAATATAAAATATTATTGATAGTGGTGATCCTACATTAGATACATATGTAAATTGATCTAAAAAGTAATTTGTGCATTTTAAAGTTTAGAAAATTAATCAAACCACATTTACACATTATAACAAAAGGTTACCAAACACACGAGTGCGTGCATGAATGCACACACTTGCAGACACAAACACACACAAATAAATTTATTATAGTGACATAATTAATAATTGGAAAAGTCAAGGTTTAAAAAATGAACTATTAGAAAAGGATATTTCACATATAGAAAAAATCAAAACTAAAATTTAATAAAAGAAAACCTACATTAGGAAATGTTATAATTAACATAGTTACTAAAATAGAAATTAATTATATATATATATATATATATATATATATATATATATTGTAAAAGGAAATGAAACGTATGAATGAAAATATACTTATGAAAGTGGATAATAAGAAATAAATTTGGACTAAGACGTCAGTTTTCAAGAAGGAAGTTAAAAACTAAGATGTACATATAAAGTATAACATCAAAAGTATGGTTCTAAAAGGAGAAAATATAAGGTCTACCTCTTATCTGGATTTTTATTGTTAATCATCTTTCAGATGGTAATTAGTGTACCAAAGTTGACATAGATAACAACATCAAATTTAATTTTTGTAGTATGGAAATGCTAAAATCTATTGGGTATGGAAAAAATCACTTGAATAAGGTTTCTTCAAATAGGAAAATTATTTGATCCATTAGGTTACATATAACACTTGGTCCAAGAAAATATTAGATGGATTTAACATTTACCCTTATTTATAAAAATATAGAGCTAAATTTGGAAGATCATGGATGAAATAAATCATGAAAACACTTGTTAGTTGACTTGATTATGTTAAATTTGAAACTAAAGGATATATTATTTCCATTCCAATAGAGGGAACATATTTAGATCAACTCATTATGCCAAATAATACTCAAGAAAACATATCTAATGAAATTTAAAATATAATCATTATACTCATAGCATATAACATATTAGAAAATAGAATACTAATAAATAAAATCCATAATATTATGCAGTTGGTTTCCATATCTTATTATAAATTAAAAAAATATGATTGCATCAACATATCTAAAATCTTGGATGAACATGACAATATTGAAGATGATTACAAAATGTATGATACAAAATATGCATCTAATCTATCTACATGATTTTAGTATCTATATAATAACCTTGTAAATGATAAAAAACTTATTTGATACAAGAAAACAAATTTATGCAATGGATAATAAATGTGTGCATGTCCATAATGGCCATATGCATTACTGCAATATGACTATTACTTTCTAAAGGGAACTTTTTTGGTTGAAATAAAAATTTAAAAATGAAATTGGGAAATTCTATGTAAAAGTATTTAGTGTGTTTTGATAACCAAAAGTATAGAAAAATAACTAATTAATATCAAGTCTAAAAATAATTATATTTTAATTGTTAATCAAATGGAAGATATGAAAATGAGATTGAGAAACACACACACACACACACACACACACACACACACACACACACACACACACACACACACACACACACACACACACACACACACACACACACACACACACACACACACACACACACACACACACAGAGAGAGAGAGAGAGAGAGAGAGAGAGAGAGAGAGAGAGAGAGAGAGAGAGAGAGAGAGAGAGAGAGAGAGAGAGAGAGAGAGAGAGAGAGAGAGAGAGAGAGAGAGAGAGAGAGAGAGAGAGAGAGAACTTCATGATTATATAGATATTGACATATTTGTTGGTGTTATTATTTATAAATTATAATTTATAATATTTTATTAAAGTTTTAATTTAAATTAGAGTATTATTTTAACTAAGCTTCCATGATTAATAAGAATCAAGCGATCAAAGTCACATAGGAACTTGAATATGATAAAACATAAAATATTTCTATGACTTTGGATAGTAGATTGAGTGAAACATGTAAAATAGTTCATACCATTATATACTTAATGAATCATTGTGAGGATATTGTTTGTGTACATTAATACTCAACATGAAGACTGGATCCTGAATTTATGGATTATTTTCAAATAACTTAGTCTATACTATAATGTAAACTATTTTTTCTTATCATGCATTTATGATTATTTGATTCTTATTCAAAATTCATGTCAAGTTATTACATGTTTTCTTGAAATTTTCATATAAAAAATATTTAGTGGATATTTTAGTGCATATTCAATTATCAATCACACATAAAACACTAACAAATTAACAAATATTAACTATGTGACATAATGATTGATATATATCTTCAATTTTAGATTAAATTAGAGTGTATTTACACCCAATATATACATTCAAAACATTCATTTGATATCATAAGATCATTCAAAATATATTCAGAAGGGTTTTAATAAATTATCAAGAGAATCATGGCTTCTTTGAGTTCCACTTCTATGTATCTTCTCATTTTGAAAGGTGACAAATTTGAATATTGAAGAGATCAACAAAATAAAATAATTATTTGGAAGGGAATTTAAGAGGATGTGTTCCAAAAATACACACCACATATATATTGGGATACATTGACTCAAGTTTTTAGAAAAACATAAAAAGATGAATAAAAGTCTGATGCACATGCTTACTTATATCTTTAGAGTAAATAAACCAAAACATCTATCCAAGAATAGTTAGATGCAAAAAAATTCATGAGCCATGGAATACCTTGAATAATTCATATCAAGGATATATTAATGTAAGATAAAAACAAATCTAAACTCTTAAAATGAATTTTTAAAATTTGATAATATATGATAATGAAAGAGTTGGAGAATATTTCATACGGATATATGATTTAGTTAATTGAATTAGGCTCTATGTAGAAACCATTGAAGATAGGGTCATAGTAGGAAAATTCTTGAGTTCTTTAACTTAAAAATAAAAACATATTATGATCACTTTTGAGGAGAGTAAAGACATAAATACTATAATTTTATATGATTTAGTTGCATCTAACTTTTCCCATGAGGACAAGATGATATTATATACAAAACATATAAAATAATCATGTGTAACCAAGGCAAGAATTTTAAATAGCATAGAGAAAAATCAAAATCAAAATCATGTGAGATGAAAAAAATCAAATTCAAATGGGAATGTTGAAGCTAATTTTAGGGGTAAAAAAACACACCTTACTTGTCGTTATTTTAAAAAATAGAGACACTTTATAAAATATTGCAGGATATTGGCTACTAAGAATTAATTTAATCAAGAGAGTGAAAAGAAGACATTTTGAGATAAAGAAAGCAAGGTTTAAGAACACTCAAAATTAATTTCTCACATGTAATGTGGGAACATATTATGAAAATAACTATTAGTTTTTTTACTTAGGTTTCTTAAATCACATGTAAATTTATAAATATGGTTTCAACAAGTTAGATGACACCTTCAAAGAGCAAGTGCAATCGGGAGATAGAAAGTCCATCCAAATTGAAGTTAATGAAAACATGAAAAGAATTAAAAAATAAAGGCTGAAAAAAATTATGTTTATTTTTATCCAAATATTGATCTTAAGAGTATTGATCATAATTTCCTAGAATATAATAATGAAATCAAATCATAAAGATTTTATAATTTTACTAGTAAATCCATAATTTATTCTAGGGATTGTAATTTTATGAAAATGAGATGTATATTGATTATGATCATGTAACTAAAGATTTAATAATTAATGTGTGGATTCATAATGATGTTCATTTTTAGGTATTTCAAATTCCTACATGTGTTTTTATTTCAATAAAAATTAATATTATATCTCCCCAAGATACTACTCATCAATTTTTATCAACTCCAAGCATGTACAAGAGTTTGCAGAATTAACATCTAGCCAATTAGATCTTATATCAATTTACTATTATAGTTATATCACGTAGATTAAACATAGAAAATATTATTTTTGCTATGATTATTATGATATAAATAGTATTTTTTCATTGTCATCTATAGTTATTGAACTTAAAATTTATGCAAAAGTTATACAAAGGAAAGAGTAGTTTGATGCTATAAAGATTGTGATAGATTCAATTGAGATAAATAATATATGGACTCTTATTCAGAATCCATCTAATAGATATGCTATTATATAAAAGTTGGTATATAATACCAAAGTCAAGAGTGATGGCCAGTGATAATTTTAGTGGCCTATAAAGAATCTTTGATGTTTTCAAGTGAATTATTTTTTAAGTGGTGGCAAATCAGTTTGGAAGGTGTTTAATTATGAAAGTGAATCAAGTAATGGAATAAAATAAATAGATAATTTTTTATAGAAAAATATTAAACATAAATCTGACTACATATTTATATTCCCTTCAAAAATTTATGTAATTAAAAAAAATAATTACAATGTATGTATCTATCTAAAAATTATGGCATCAAAAGGTTGGTGAGTTGTCCACATAATGTAGTTAGTCGACTGCGTGATGTTAATCATCAATAGTATAATGTAGTAGATAGAATACATTATGATATCCACTGATTGAATTATGCAATAATCTGACAACATGTGCATTCTTAACTCTTCATCTTTCAAAGGCCATAGCATTATCATAAGGACTCAGATTGTGAAGATTTTTTTATATTTCATTAATTTTTGATAGGAATCTAAATATAAAATAATATTCCTTTATCCCATAACCTATCTATTTTATCTTTTCAATACACGCAATGATTTTCCAAATTGTATTCTTTTATCACCTAATAGTACAATGTTGATGCCCGATAGTAGAATGTTGATGCCCGATAGTAGAATGTAGTTTCCTAATAGTATAATTTAGTCACATAAAAATAGAATGCTAATGCTTCACAACAATATATTGATGATAATAATAGAATTTAATACCCAATAATATAATGCTAAAACTTGATAGTAGAATCCTTTCACTTGATAGTCAAATGATGATGTCCAATTGTAGTATTTTGACACCCCACAACAAAATTATAATGCTCGATAGAAGAATGCTAACACTTGATAGTAAAATGTTAATCCCTGATTGGAGAATGGTGATTCTTGAAAACAAAACCCATATGCCCTATAGTAAAATATTGATGCCTAATAGTGAAATCTAGATGCTTGGTAATGAAATGCTAGTGTTTGACCGTAGATGCATATGTTTGACAATAGATACATAGTGGTAAATGCACCTAAATCAAACTTTGAGGTAGTGATGACATACATTTATAAGAGGAAATTTATTTTAAAATGTAGGCAATCAAACTGTTAAATTTAAATTTTCCCTTAAGATTTAGGCAAGCCTACATTGTCAACTACCCCACAAATCCACCAAATGCTAACTTTGAAAAATAGAATATTCATGAATTAACAAATATTATTGACTAAAAATATCTCTTGTGATGGTGTAATTGAAAAACATATGGAGTTGACCATGAATAAATTTATGCACCTATGGTATGTCAATATACTATATTACCGATGTTTGTTTTATGTTCTCATAATTTATGAAAAATCCATCAAATAGATGTTCAAAGTGTATTCCTAAATAGAGTGATTGAAGAATAGGTATATGCATGGCCACCACAAGGTTTTGAGGTAAGGCATAAATAATTTTAGGTATGTAAGTTAAAGAATTCTCTTTATGGGCTGAAGCGAGATCCAAAATTTTGGTAGTGAAGAATTGATATTTATTTATTTTATAAAAGTTGTCTAAGAAGTCAAAATGAACTAATTCTTTAAATACAATTGTTATAGTCTATTGTGTTTTGTGTTTGTCCCTATGTAGATGAATTGATATTTACAGGGAGTTCTATGGAGATGTTGAATAACTTTTAAAAAACTATAAAATTATAATTTGAGATGAATGATCATGACCATATATATATATATATATATATATATATATATATATATATATATATATATATATATATATAGAATATTGTAATTATTTAACATATCTTGGACATATTTGATTTGTTATATATATAACAAATCAAATATGTCCAAGATATGTTAAATAATTACAATATTCAATATTTTAATCCCATGAATACTTTAATTGTCTTTGGAGAAAATATAATGAAATATGATGAGATTCCTTCAACTGATGACAATAATTTTAGAAACACACACACACACACACACACATATATAAACCTAATATCAATTACAAAGTTTCACTAATTTATATATTTATAAATAAACAATCACTCAAATATTTACAACTATCTGAAAAGACTTTTCAGATATAAAAGAGATACTTTTTACCATAGTATCAATCTTATCCAGAAACCTGGTTATAATAGCGTATTGATTGAGTTCAATATGTATAAACGTTTACTACTTTTTTTACCTTAATAAATCATAGTAAAGATATTTATGAAGTTTCGTAGAGTTATTTGCAGATTATTTTGAAATAAGTGAGTCTATAATCTTAAATAAAATGATTTTTTTTCATCCAGCATTATGATTATTTAGAGTCCTATTTAAACTTCTGAAATGTTCGGTTTTTATCTTCTTGTACCTTTTCATATGAGTTGTATAAGATAAGAAACTGAAGAAATACTGTTGCAATTGCGACTTTAATGGGAAAGTTGAAATCTGTAGCGGGAATCTCTTAACTTGTATTGCCGAAAAGTCGGCAAATAGACGAATGTCGAACGACGAAAAAACACTTTAGCCGCCCCTTACTTACCGACTACTTCATTAATATGGTCGCAGAATACGTAACTACGGGAGCTCGCAAAAATAAAGACTCTTGATGACCATTGGAACACTCGAGTAAAATTATTATTATTAAAATTAATAATTTATTAAAAAACAGTCTCTTCACGGCCGAAAGTCTATGTTAAAGAAAAAATCACTTCAAAACAGATTAGAAAACATATAAATGTAGTAAAAGTATTGTAAACAAAATAATATCAAATTCATTATAAAAGGAATATCATGAACATAAGTATAACTTGGCAATATAAAATTAATTATAAAAGAAATATCATGAAAATAAGCATAATTTGACATATTAGAAGGAGGAGGTGAATGATTATTTTTAGGGAGTTGAGCACTCTAAGATGAAGGCTCAATGGATGGAGGATTAGTGGCCATCCATCCATCCTTAAAGTCTAGAAAAGGTAAACGATACAATAATGTCACTACTAGGAAGACATTGTAGCACACTATCAACAGAAATGGTACCAATAGTGTATTGAAAACTACCCATATCCGATTTCCAACATAGAGGTGGTGAACTCCACCCCGTTTGAAGTGGAAGGGTCGAGAAGTGGTTGTGGCTACAAGATTGGCTCCATTAAAATCTTGGCAGCAAGGATACGATGTAGATGATGAAATCAAAGAGAAATGCCAACACAAGCATCTCCATCTAATTACACAAGCATACCAAGCCCACTAGTGTGTCACTTTCCACTCTTGAAAAATGTACACTTGTTTGTACATACAATAATCTTACATAAATAAGTAAAGATAATGTCTATGTCAAAATTGCTCTTGTCTGTTGGCCAACTTCTCAAAGGGCCAAATTTCACTGCATGGAAGATGATTTGCATGATTCTGTAATTCAAAGAATTATTCCACATCATCCCTTGTATAGTGACCCATCCCACTGAAGCTGATGAGCAAATGAAATATGACAAGTCCAATGCCAAATCCCTATTTTAGATCACACTCAATTTCATTGATGAGTTTTAACCTCATATTTGGGATGCATCAACATCGAAGGAGGTTTGGGACATTCTATCCACTATCTATGTGACAATGAAAAAAAACCAAGATCGTTCATCTCCAATCCAAGCTTCATTATTTTAGTATGAAAGATGGAAAGATATTTGATGACTTATTACATCAAGTGGAAGAAATTCAACCTGAACTAGTTACACTCAGAGAAATGATTGAAGACAAGTTCTTGGTTCTAATCAAATTGAGATCTCTCCCCTCTCAATTTTTCACATTCATCATGACACTAACATAATAAAACAAGCAATGTCTTTTTGCAAAACTAGTGAGTCTGAATCAACAAGAAGAAGTCGTATAGTCTATGCAAGATGAGTTCAATGATGGTTCAAAGTTTCCAAAATTACCACCAAAGTAGTCACATTAATAGCAAAACTCTTAGAAGGTAAAATGATGTTGTCATGTTTGTTGTACCAATAAGCATGACACTAATCACTACTAGTATAATGCCTTGACATAAGGCTCATCTAGTCAAGATGACACATCTAGTGGAGATGATTCATATAAATGAAAAAGGAATCCTCAGTGATGGATGCAGCAAGGACATGAAACAACCCAACATCAACCAAAACCTGATGACGCATTTGAAGAGGAGATGCAAGTAAAACCAAATTGTAGTGCATATAAAAACATAGTTCTTATCTCCTAAACCTCATCACCAATGAGTAAAGTTTGGTTGATTCACTCTGGTTCTAACAAGCATATGGTAGCATGCAAATAATTCTTTGATTCAATAATGAATCAACCCACTAGAGATCAGGTTTGAATTATATATGATAAGGAGTATGTTGTATAAGTCATTGGAACTATCACCATTCTTCTCGGGATGAGACCCTGTACTCTGACAAAGGTATTGTATGTCCATATCTTGACAAGAAAGATTTTATCTATAAATCAGCTCTTGAATATTAAGGTTAAGGTAGATTTCATCATCAAGAATGGCACCAAATCCCATCTCTTCTCATAGGAAGGTAATGACATTACTAGAATTTTTTTGAATGATCATTTATTTTCTCTAGATACAATTATATCTAATGTAGTTACTCTCTACCTCTAATGTAGAATCTAATTCTCTATGGCATTATGGATATGGGAACCATTCTATTCGATCCTTATACTAGCTCATCTCTATAGCCATCATACGTGGACTACCTTAGCTATCCTATTATTTACCTCTATGACCTAGATGCCTTGATGAAAAATAACATAGGGTTCTATTTGAGCTAAGTTCTTCACATACAAGGATCATCTTGATGTGGTTCATATTGATCTATGCGGACCCTTGCCTCCTTATTTTCAGAGATTCAAGTACTTCAAATTATTTGTTTATGATTTCTCTTGAAAGACATGGGTGTTATTTATCAAGAAGAAGAGTGAAGCCTTTACTCATTTTAAAGTCTTCTACCATCATTTTGTGACCCAGTTAAGGAGGCCTCTTTATCTCCTTCACTCAAATCGAGGGGGGAAATTTACATAGATTTTTTTTTGCATTTTTAAAGCAACATAGCATCATAAAACACTTAATTGTTCCCTATAAACCCTTAACAGAATGGAAGTATAGAGAGACATAATTATTTAGTTATGGAGATGGCTCATTGCATTATTTTCACTATGAAGTTACATTTGCCATTCTGGGCATAAGTTGTTTAGACACCTATATATCTTTTAAATAGGTAACCTATGATGATCTTGTAAGACAAGACACTATAAGAAGTATAGATTGGTCATAAACCTTTGATCTCCTATTTAAGAGTATTTGGTTTTACATCATATATGCATGTCCTAGATAAAATAGGAAGAAGATGGAACCAAAGACACTTCAATGCATTTTATTAGGGTATAATACTACCTCAAAAGCATATCGTATCTTAGATTCTAGGACATAGAAGATTTATGAAAGTATGAGTGTGGTTTGTGATGATTCATCATTAGAATCATGACCATAGAAAGAGTTAGAACATACAACCTTTAATAAAATTTTCCCATAGTTAGATGATGAGCACGAATGTGCTTGTAAAAAATAAAGTGATCTACAAGGATAATTATTCCTTTACCTTGTAAATATAGAGGACAATTTTTCATCAAATCAATAGCAACATCAATGTCCAAAATGGTTATAAATCACCAATAGGAACTCACACCTAAAATCTATTCTCGATAATTAATCAACACTTTAGACGAGAAGACAAGAAAGAAATGAAATTAAACTTCCATTGATAAGTTTAGTAATTGACAACACGAAACCAGAGATAGTTCTAGAGGATTTTTGTTAACCTTAGTGGAAGAAGGACATGGATGTTGAATATGAGGCCCTCATAAGAAAGGTATGTGGTAACTTGTCGATATTATTATAAGAAAGAAATACATTGGCTACAGGGGGATTTTAAAGATAAATTATAAGGTATATGGATCCATTGACAAATAAAAAATGTAGATTATTGTGAAAGGGTATGCCCAGTAAGAAGGAATTGATTATGAGGAGACTTTTTCACCCACACCTAATATCAAGACCATTAGAGTTTTTTGTGCACTCACAACACAAAAGGGATGGAAACATCACCAAATGGACAATAAAAGTGCATTTTTGAATGGTGATCTCAAAGAAGAAGTGTACATGACCTAGTCAGAAGGATTCACTAATGAAGTGTGCATTGCCATTCTTGTTTTATATGTGGATGATATTGTGATCATAGGATGTTCAGATGATTTAGTTGAATAAGAAAATAATGAATTGAATAAATCCTTTTACATGAAAGACATGGGTCTACTTTATTATTATCTTGGCTTGGAGATATGGCAAAAGAAGAATCACATTTTTGCCTCACAGATGAAATATGTCAAGATGATACTTGAGAAATACAAGATAAAAGAGTGTAAACCATTGTCAAATCAGATGGAAAATGGTTTGCAACTATCCCAATTTTAGGATTTATCACAACTACATTAAACTCACTACATGTAACAGTCTCATTTACTTGACATATACCAGACTAGGTATATGCTTTATTTTTATCTAGATTTTAAGATTCATTAAGGAACCAAAGAAGTGTCAGTGGGTTTCAACAAAGCATGGTTTGAGATATCTCTGATGTATAGTAGATGATGGTCTAGAATATAATAAGAACTCACATTTATTCTTACAGGGTTATATAGAATCAGAGAATCCCAGATCTGATGATGATAGAAAATCAACTTCAAGATATATATTTCATCTTCAATCTAAATTAGTTTTGTGGATTAGTAAGAATCAATCTATATTTATGATCTCATTAAAAAAGGTAAAATATCATACTACACAAGGAGTCGTGTGAAAAGTAATTTGGTTACATCACATTGTATCTAACATAGACATTCCTAAAGATTAGCTATTAATCTATTTTTGCAATAATAAAGGTGTGTTGAACCTTGTCAAAATTATAGTATTTCATGAAAGAACCAAACAAATTAAGGTCAAGTGCCATTACATTCTATAATAATTCTTGAACCACTACATTCAGCTCAAGTACTATTAAAAAAATATACAGATAGTATAAATTCTCACCAAGTCACTTGACAAGTTGAAATTCCATCTTTTTCAGGAGTAGATTTCTATAAATAATGTAATAAGGGGGGAATGTTAGCATATATTTTTAATTATTACATTCTTTAGTTAGCTACTAGTTATTATATTTTTTGTTAACAATTAGAATTGTTGTTATGGTTAGTATTTACCAGATCAAACAATTATTCCAACCATTTCATTATTGTATATATTCAACTACTCAATTATTGAGTAAACATCAAAACATTTTAGTGCTCATCATTGTACACTTCAAAAATATCAGTCATGTCTAAACCCTTTAGTTTAAGACCTTTATGATTTCAAAAGTCTCATGTTCACCATATCGCTGTGACTAAATACTTATCCTATAGTATGACCTTGATATTCTGATATCCTAGATCACATGTAACCCAGAGTTAATAAAAACCCTTATTTAGATTTCTCTATGGAAGTTATAAATATTTAATAACTTCCTAATATAATATTCATGATAGTTTTTTAGATCATATACTAGTGTTTAAACATGATAAATGGTTAAATTTGCAAATATTTTGACATGTATGGGTCATCCTATAGTATTAGTATAACCCTATCGTCAAATTATTTTTAAAGCTTTGGTATAAAAAAAATAAGGTCATTCATTATCATTTACCAATTACCAAAAATTGAGCAGTAAAATTACACTAAGTAATTTGCATAACTTAGTTCTAATAGCCTACTATTCCCTATTTACAATTTAGTCATAGTAGTGTTCATATAGGGGTGAAGTTTTCAAAGAAAATCCCGTGACTAGTATTTATGAAGACAGAATGTATATCACTATATGCACTCACATATAGTATATTACACAATTACTCACACACAAGCCCACAAAAGGATGAAAACTACATTTGGCTAATGACCTCTTTAGAGTAAATGGCTATTTAGGTAGTGCTAAATCACAAAGGGATGTTTGAACTCATCTAAAATTAATTTCAAACCACTAACCCCTATTTTTTAAGGTAATATGCCAAATTTTGAGGACCTAGAGTTTTGACCAAAATACTGATATCTAAAACCAATTTGCATGATCCTAATTGACAATCTATAATTCCAAAATGAAACTTAATAGGTGTAAGTGGAATTTATATAAAATGACATGTGTTCCTTACAAGATAAGAGTGTCGGTTTTATGACTGAAGCATCAATGATAGTTACCTAGGTTCAAAATAGTGAAGAGAGAGCATAATTGTACTACACATCATGATTTGGCCGGTAATAAACCATTTACAAAATCCTTTTATTATGTTTGTCAATAAACCACTTGAAAACCATCTCATTTTTGTTTTTGGTAATCCTATTCAAAACAAACATTAAGGTTTATGTTTATCCTTATGATCTATGAATTTGACTCAAGAGAGGATGGTTAGATGGTGTTACTTCCAAAATGAAAACAAAATGGGAAAAAACACACTAATAGCATAACATCTCTAGGCCTAAACACTAGGGAGAGCATAGTTAACAAAATCAAAAGACAAATACATTTAAAAAGTAAATAAATAAAAACATTGTAATTCCTTCACCTTCCTTGGATGCTCCAAATACCTTTGTAGTGGTGGCTTGCTTAGCTTGTGCTCATGAAGTTCTTGGCAATGAAAGCTTGACTACCTCCATCTCTCCTTGGCAGCTTTGGCTTATGGCTTGGCTTGGCTTGAAATAATTCGGCATGGTTACACTATTTGATTATAGATTTTAGAACCATTTGATCATTACAACTTTTCATAATCAAGACTTAGAAATTATTTTATGAGGCCTCCTATTTATAGATTTTTAGATTTGATCAGAATCAACCTGAACTGTCTATCTCAATATTGAGATGTGTGGTTAAGGATTAATTAAATTTTTGGAATTAAGTTTATAATTATCTTAATCATGACATTGGAAGAAGAGGAAATTAACAGGTATGGAGGGCATCGTGGAAGCCATTGATGAGGCATGGGAGGCATGAACCTTGATACTTGTGGTATTTATGGCCTCTGGAATATTTTCCCAAGAAATGAGGTCACTTAATAATGTAAATATTCAATATTCATTCCCGAAAATAAGTTTTCAACAAGTTTCCATGGAATTTTTTATTAGGCTTTGATATGGGTTAATTAGCTCTTAAGCATGATTAAGCACATTGTGCGTAAATTACTCAATTTGATTAGAATGCCTTGTTATTGATCCAAAATTTGATTAGATTAGAATTGAAAGGTAATTTTAGATGCATTAGATTCATATTAATATTTAGGATGTTACTAATAAAAAATAACAAAGGTACGTGTCTAGTGTAGAAGATTTGATAGGAAAGAGCAATCCAAAGCACCTAGGTGCAAATTTGGCATTTTGATTCAATATGATCTGATCAAAGTTAGCTAGCCCATAAATTGTATTACCCTAGTTAGTGATATCCTGGCCAAAATTGGCATTGGAATATGTCAGTTTCAAACATTTTAGCCTATTTTATTGTTTTTAGGTCAAATTGTGCATTTTAGGATGGAAATTGGCCAAAAACTTGATTGGAAGTTATCGGTGGCCAAATTTAGGTGTTTATAGTTTGCCCCTATTTGGGAAGGAATTGCAAGTTATAGGCATAGTAAGATCTTCTCAAAAAATAAGAAGGTCTTGTATACATATGAATACAATGATGATAAACTAACTGCATGATGTCCCCTTAAAGGAATGATTGCCACAAGCAGGTCGATAAAAGGTCTATTGATAAGAAGCAAAATGAGGGGACCAAAGAAAGGAAATCTGATGGGGTGAAAACACAATGACAGGGAAAAAAAGATTTAAAATCATTGAGAATTCAAGTGAGATAGTGTAAAATGGTTTGACCAAAGGTGGTTATAATCACTGAGAAGATGGAGTTGCCCCAATTAGGACATACAAACAAGATAATAACATGCCCTTGTATAGGCATAAAAAGTAAAGTGGTGACAACATAATGATTTGCCCAAAGGTGGTTATAGTCATTGAAAAATGTAGGTGGGATGGTGTGCAATGATTTTCCCATAGGCGGTTATAATCATTGGACCTCGATTATGACAAACATGATAAACCTGGCCGAAGATGATGATAACTAAACACAGAGGGTAATGATGAATTAGAACAACCTACTAGTAGGCAAATGCTCATCCAAATTAATAAAGGTTGAAATTATTTCATGGTTAATTACACTATTTGGGATATGATTAGGAGTGAATTAGGATGTCAGTGCCGAAGATATGTCATCACTACTGAATAGACTTCTTGAAGCTAAGGTTTGTTGTAGCATGTGATGATAGGTTTCATGATAGAACACCATAAAGACTTGGCCAAAATATGCATGAGGACTGACTCCCATAATCCAATTCATAATATAAAATAATGCACCAATGATAGAAACCATGATGACAATGTAAACATATGAATATGGATGGATTCAAGTGTAAGTGTGGACAAATAATCACTGAATGAAAACACATAAACTAAATCAAGGCAATAGTGCTGAAAAGAAACAAACAAGTAGACAAAAAAAACCACACACAATAAAAACCCTATGAACATTACCCCTAGAAAATAGGAGACAAATTCAAAAAGAAACAAAATGGGGCAATAGAAGAAAAGGAAGTGGGTCGCTGAGCTATCTCCATATGCACCTAGAAAGTGGACACTACCTACATAGTTCCATGGATGTAATATCCAATAAAAACATCATGCCGAATATAGTTCTCCCAAAGAATGGGAAGAATATGATAACTGAGGAAAACAAATACAATGGATGTGATAGAATAATGGGAATGGTCTTGGAAAATGCCAAGTGCATGAGAGAAAAAGGCCAAAAAGGATGGGGAAACTAAATGAGAAGTGATTTGCTTGTAACTTAGTAAGGGTTCCCATAATCCTTAAGGCAAAGAAGTGGTCAATGTTTTTTTTTCTTTTCTAACAATTTTGTAAATATTTTTAGAATTATTTGAAGTGTCTCAACTCGATCAATAATGATGAGAAACTAAATAGTTCAATCTCACAAAATGACAGGAGCATTGCTTAGGTTGCTCACGAAATAGTGAGAGCTTTTAAATGAAGGATGCTCACAAAATGGCAAGAGTGTGTGGAAAAGGGTGACTGAGCTGACCTCAATAGGTATTGATTGCTACCTACATAGTCCCAGAGTAGGACCTCAGGTCACTATAGTTTTTCCCCTATAGTGGAGGAACATAACTAGTGTAGTAGCCAATTCAAACAAAAGAGGCACAATTGGTAAAAAGACATAGTGTGGCTTAGGAAGTGGTAAGTTTGTACATCAAGGCTTAATGTTTCCCTTGGCTTTCCCATAGGTGGTTATAACTAGGACATAATGGTGTAGATCAATGGTACTAATTTTCCCAAAGGTAGTTATAATTAGTAGCAAGACTGATGGTAAGAAACAGTAAAAATTGAAGGATGTAATTGCCAAAACTTCTATCACACTATCCCAAAATATAGTCTCTATCTGAAGTACTTGAATTAGTTGATGAATTGATCAGATATCTTGATGCTAAAACTACATAGAAAATGATAAAACCCAAGGTCAATTGGGCTAGGCTTTAGAAGATATTGTGTCGATAAAATGGAATAAAAAAGTGGAAACAACAAAGAGGATAGATAAGGATGATATTTGTAAAAATAAGACTAGTGATAAAATGGCATAACTGAAATGGTCCTTATAGATAATATAGCTTAGCACTCAAGAATAATACCTCCTAAGATGAATAATATTCAACAACTCTAGATGTTCATCACCATCTGGTGTGGCAAGCCTATATGCTCCTAATCCATAATCTATAGTGATGATGAAAGGCCATATCCAGTTTGGTTTGAAATTCCCTTTATGATTCTTCTCAACTGTGGTATTCTTTAGGTTTTATTTAAGGACAAGATCACCAAGTTAAAATGTTCTATACTTAACACATCAATTATAGTGGCCTCTGAGTCAGTTTTGATATGCTTTAAGATTGTTTAGCATGGTTTTGTATTTCTCATCAAGTAGTTCTAGCTCTTACAAGTGAGCTACTTGATAGTCATGATCATCTAGGACATTCTTGAAAGAGATGCATAGTAAAGGTAATATGACCTCAATGGGAAGAATGGATTTGATGCCATAAATGAGTATAGAGTGCTTATTATGGGGGCATGATTATTGGTATGCTATGCCCAAAGGGATGGAAATATCTGGAGGTGCTAATCATGACCGACATCATTGATAATCATTTTGAGAATGTTGACAATGGTTTTTTTGGATGCATCAACTTGGCCATTACCTTTAGGGTAATGTGTTGTAGAATAATTATGTGTGATGTTATATTGAGTACATAGTTGATCTACATCTTTGTTCTTCAATGATCCTCTTTTATTAGATATAATATTAGAGGGGATACCGTAGGCCTCAAATGAGATGGTTGAAAATGAATTTAGAAATTTGCTTTCCAATCATGTAAGTGAGGGTTATAGATTCAACCAACTTAATGAAATATTTAGTAATGATAAGGATATATTTATGTCCATTAGATGAAGTGGGGTTAGTCTTCCCAATGAGGTCAAGTCCCCATGTATAAAATGGCCATGGTGTCAACATTGGATTCAAAGTTGTTGTTGGGGCATGAATCAGATTAGCATGTCGTTAACATTTGTCACACTTCTTTGCATATATAGTGCCATCGACATCCATTGTGGGCCAATAATAACCAGTACGTAAGAGATTTTTGGATAGGACTTCCTCACTAAAATGAGTTCCACATACTTCTTCATGAACTTCTCTTAATGCTATTGTAGATTCTATCAAAGTTAAATAATGAAGATGAGTTCCATCAAAACTATGATGGTAAATAGTGGCGCCAAGTAGAGTATAATGAGTGGAATGATGATTGAAGGCTTTAGTTTGTTTTTGAAATAGGTTAGGTGGTATAACTTGGTCATGAAGGTAGTTGTAAAGGTCTAAGTACTACATATAATTAGGACCAACAATATCATAAATTGTGGTAATGGTTGAAGGTTCTTGAGCTAGTGTTGAAAAATTATTGATGAGGAACATATACTTTCTAGATTTATATGTTTGTAAAATCAAAGAGCCAATAGCAGCCATGACATCTACAGTTGTGTTATTTTTCCTTGGTATGTGCTCAAACTAAATATTGGCAATTTTTCTCTTAAGAGTGTTGATCATGGCTTTATATGGAACTAGCTTATCATCTTTTCTCTAGAAATGATTTGTGACCTAATTGATGATTAATTGAGAATCATCATAAAATTAAAGATGAGATATGTTATAATGCACTACTTATTGAGTACCTATAAAAAGTAATTCATACTCGCCCATGTTGTTTGTACAAGGAAATTTGATTTTGAATGATATACGGAGTAGATCCCCGTATGGTGTAATAAATAATAGGCCTACCCTTGATCCATGTGATACTCCTCAAGGGGTGTGTATATGATGGTCATTATGGATTCATCAAGACATTTAAATGTGAGTGGATACGTGTCTATGAGAGGTGCTTCAACAAGTTGATATGCAAGAACTTGTCCCTTGATTACGTCATGATCGACATACTCTATGTCAAAATCACAAAGAAATAGGATCCATTTCACCATTCTACCTTACAAATTTATTTTAGATATTAGATAATTGAGCAGATCTACCTTTGAAATGACCATGGTCTTATTGTTTAACATGTAATGGCATAGTTTTTGAGCTACAAAAACTATGGCTAGAAAAGATTTTTCAATAGGTGCATAGTTATGTTAATATGTAACCAAGGTATGGCTTAGGTAGTACACAACATGCTCTTTTCCATTGTCATCATGTTGAGCCAAAAGTGTCCTCAGAGCATGGTCGGTAGTAGATAGATATAGAAAAAATGGGTTTCCTGTCATTGGAGGTAATAAAACAAGTGGATTGACAAGATAATCTTTGAGCTATTGAAAAGTTGGTTGGCAGTGATCATCCCAATGAAATGCAGCTCCCTTATTCAAAAGGTGTGTAAATGCATGGCACTTATCCAGTAAATAAGAGATGATGTGTCAGATGAACTAGATCTTAGCCTGTAAACTATGGAGTTGTTTCAAATTGGTTAGTGGTGGTATCTCAGTTATAGCATGGACTTTAGCCAAATTGACTTCAATACCTCTATGAGACACAATGAAGCCAAGTAGTTTTCTTGAAGTTATACCAAACACACATTTCCTTGGATTGAGTCTAACTTTATACTCCCATAATCTTTCAAATATCTTATGTAGCACTGTTAGATGGTTGACCCTAGTTTTGGATTTTCCTTATATGTCATCAACATAGTCTTCAATAATATCACACATCATATCATGGAATATGATGTCCATGGACCTTTAATACATCTCTCCAACATTTTTAAGACCAAATGGCATCACTTAATAAAAAAATGTTCCCCATGGAGTGGTGAATGGTATTTTATGTTGATCTTTTAGTGCGATTCTGATCTGGTTATATCCTAAAAATCCATCTATGAGGGAAAGCATTTCATAACCTATAATGGAATTTATGATCATGTCAATATTAGGCAAGGGAAAATCATCTTTAGGACAATATTTGATGATCTCTCTAAAATCAGTCTAAATTTTAATCCCTTCAAGATTTTTACTAATAGGTACCACATTAGAGATCCATTCAGAGTAGTCAATAGATCAGATACATCCTAGTTCTAATATTTAAAACTCTTTATTTAAAAATACATTAATATGAGGATGTATCTTACGTATATTTTATTTTATTGATTTTGCATCAGGATTTAACACAAGGTGGTGCAGAATCAAGGCAGGGTCTAAACTTGGTATGTCAGAATAGGCCCATGCAAAAATATCCACAAACTCTCTCAATAGAGATACAAATATGTCATGTTCCTCCTCAGTGTAGGAGGTACCTAAATTTATCCATTTCAAGTCTAATGAAGTCCTGATATTTATCTTCATTTTATCTTTGACTAGAAGGGTTGAACCATTTTCTAAGATAGTAGACAATGACTTGAACTATTGAATTATGTTAGGGTCCTCTATAATGACTTGCTCTTCAACTTATCCTAGGCTTGATGAATTTGACTCTCCTAATGAAATATCTGGCCATGTAACAAAAATAGTCAGAAATTATTAGAGAATTTGATAAAATAATTATTATTGCTTAAAATGGAACTCATCTCTCTCTCTCTCTCTCTCTCTCTCTCTCTCTCTCTCTCTCTCTCTCTCTCTCTCTCTCTCTCTCTCTCTCTCTCTCTCTCTCTCTCTCTCTCTCTCTCTCTCTCTCTCAACATGGTAAATTAAAATACCATATAAAGACATAAACTATATCAATGTAACATATTAAATAATGTTCCCGTAGAAAATACATGGCCCCTACGTGTAAGAATGCATTACTTCTATGTATAGATTTATCATTTATGTTGGTATGTCCTAGATGTCACTCACATATACCATGAAATGCATGTGTATTTCAGATAGGATATGTAATCTACCAAATATTTGATAAATTAAATAATGATGATGATGATGATGATGATGATGATGATGATGATGATGATGATGATGATGATGATAATAATAATAATAATAATAATAATAAACTTGTCATGCTTAGGTATTAAATTAATTTTTTAATATTTTCAAATTTTATATTTTAAAAATATAGAACACATCAATATACTTAAGTAAGGCCAAGTAGTAAGTCCTTATGAATAGAATAATGGGATGGATCCGAAATATATGAAATGTTTTTTAAGATATAATGTGAAACAAATGTAATAACATGGCATTGTGGAGTAAGTGAAGGAAATAAATCTTTCCCTATTACAAATTTCAATCACAAAAACATGTATGGATATAAAAAAAAAAGATTCCTAAAGTGTAATGTATTCTTATGTAATATGTAGATATAAATGTATGTGATTGAGAAATATCCATGTATGCCATAACTTATATAGGTAGTCAGCATATGTGAATGGATAATTACTATGCCACAAATAATGTCCCCAATGATAAACCTACTCTAAAATATATATCATTTTAGGAGAAATTTTACAGATTACTTAATAGGGACAAAAAATTAAAAGATAATGGATAAATTAAAAAAAGCAAGGGATATAATAATGGTCAATGCAAGGTCATATTTACATATGCATGTCAATATATAATAATAGAGGGAATATGTATGCTAGTAAATATGAAAAATACATAAAATATATTATCTTCCTACTATTCAAAGATCCCATAAAGGGGATGCTCATATGGGTTTTGTCTATCACACATGCCATAATTGAGTATTATATTTATATGTTCATCATGAATTTTATATGTTTCTTCTCAATCATATTTGTATTTGTATTATGATATTCATTACCAACCACACCATATCATGGAATTTATTTACTAATATTTTATTTTTAAATATTTTTATGTTATTATTATCTTGATCCTCTATTTTATTTCATTATATGTGGTTTTTTTAGTATTATTTAGTGCAATAATATCCTCTTTTTTGTAAATACTCTATTTTTTTAATGAAAAAACATAAAGTTACTTAATACCATTCAAACCTATTGGAAGGAAAGTATTTTATAGAAAGCATGATCAACTCCATAACTATATAATGCCAAACATAGGTATTGAATAATGGTTAAAAATTCTAAATGATACTATTAATAAGTTATGTTAATCAATCATTAATAATATTGGGGTGTGAAAGTGTACTAAGCATACATGCCTACCCTCAAATGTGATCACCAATCTATGGCCTTCCTAAAAGGACTGATAACAACTTTTATCCTTAACCAAAATCCTATACTCAATATAAACCAATCTACAATATGACCATGCAAGTAAGCTAAACTATAATCAAGGTAGCTATCAATATCAATAAGATTCACAATAGGTGAATGTAGAAATAGTTCAATACACAACATAAGATTCATCATAATAAGCTTATAAATTCATATATATGCATAATTATGGATAATTTTCTAGTGATATAGGGAAGGATAATGATTGGAAACTAGACAATGACCATTAGAGACTATCAAGTTTGTCAGTAGGGTAATTTGTTATGTAACTTTGTTCAAGAAATAACTTGAATGTTTGATTCATTTAATTTAAAGAGTTTATGGATACATTAATTATATAATACAAATTTTAATATAATTATTGGACTTTTTCAACCTATACAGTGATATTGTGATCAATATTTGTTTTGTTATAACCAGGGTTTGTTCATTGAAATCTATAGTTTACTCATATCCAAATTTGTACTCAGTATTTCTATTTGTATTGAATCTTGTTTGATTGTAAAAGGAAATTTTAAATAGTTTAAGGTATTATTCTAATGTGGTGAGGGTATTATTTATAAATAAGGGTTTCTAAGTGTTTAAAATATTGTCAAAAACCTCTTAAACTGTATTTTCTATCAAGGAACACAATCAAGAATGACTGAGGATTGTTGTGGGAAATTGATATAGGAATTTTGAGACCTAGGTTATTGAATTAAAAAGATTAATATAAAATAAAAATAAATATTCCAACTCTTATATTGTTTTCAAACACTTTCTAGTTTAATTTCTTGAATTTTATCTACTCTCGACCTGTGTTGTCATTACTAACCTTGCCAACTAGGGTTTTGCATATTGGGAGAAATCTAATTGTGGTAAAAGTGAAAAAACTTTTAGTATAGTGTATTTTTAAATTATGTAACTGATTAAAGTGTTTTCCTAAATGTATAGTACCATTATTATTAATTTATAGATAGTGGCATTGGAAAAGGGATAAAAAAAGTCCTAGTTTCGAAGGTTCAAAGAAGGAAAGTGGACATATAAAGAGAGTTAAACCCTAACATTTGTACCATAGGTTTATTTAAACAATATAAAGTATATTTTAATATTGGAAAATCATAATAGTTTCTTAATTTTTTATTACTAACCCATTTTCAATTATACAAGGATACAAGGAGAGTAGTTTGCAAAGTAGAGTTGCATCAATTCAAGGTATGTGTTTGTGATAAGTTTCTAAAGGGGGATAGAGAGATGTAAGAGGATTTTTTAAGTAATATAAAGATATTTAAGACATACAATATTCCTATAGAAGAAAACTTGTGCAAGGTCTACATTATTTTTGTATCATAGAATAAGGACAATTATATGATAAGATTAAAATGATAAGATGATAAAAATATATATTCAACCTATAATATATTAAATAATTCAATAGAATGTGGCCAATTTGGTCATTGAAATGAGGAACATGCAGGCTAGAATGGCAACCATGGAGGTAACCCAAAGAAGAAGGGCCATAGATAATGATGATAATGATAGAGAAGTGGAAGATAATAGAGCAAAAGAGGAGGAATAAATAGCAGTTAGAGTGGAATAAATAGTGATCAAATCCATGATGAAGATGGGCTTAAAACCAAAGCTATATGTGCTAATGTATGAAGGTAATTTGAATGTAGATGACTTAGTGTATTAGATAGTAGACATGGAAAAATATTTCAAGTATGAGGAGGTGGATGACACAAAAAAAAGTGAAATATTCAGTCACAAGATTGAGAGGACATGCTTCTTTGTGGTGGGATGGAATCCAATAAGAGAGAAAGAGAAGAGATAAAGACAAAATCTAGTCATGGGATAGATGGTGGTGAAGATTAAGTAAAAGTTCATGCCCAAGGACTACCACACACATTTTTTTAGGAGGTTGAAAAATATTAGACAAAAGGATCATTTAGTGAAATAATATACATAAGAGTTTCATAGATTGATAATGAGGACATGACACTTGGAAGAAGATGATGAGATAATATAAATGTATTTGAATGGTATAAAGTTCTTCAAACAAGATGAGATCAATATAATGACTTTCAAAATAGTTGAAGAAGCATACCAAGTAGCCTTGAAAGTTGAAGAGAAGTTGGCAAGAAGACATACACAAAAAGCAAGAGGAAAACAAAAATAAGTGAGATGAAGAGGAAAGTTGAAAACAAACATGCATATGAGGAAGGAAAAAGTAGTGGATAGAGGCATGAAGCATATCCAAGAGGTGGTTGTAGAGGTAGGAGGCCATATTATAGAGGTGGAGATGCTAGAGGAGTAGAAACTAGTGGTTTCATATGAAAATGCTTCAAATACAACAAGTATGTAGGCCATAAGTATTGAGAGATAAGAATTTGAGCATAAATAAAGTGATTAAGCCTATATAGGAAGAGAGTGTTGGTTTAAATTCACATTTAGTGAAAATTTAAGGAGAGGCACTCTTGATACACAGGACATTGATGAAACCACCAAAGGAGAAAGAGGCTACATAATGGAGAAAACTCTTTAGGAAAACATGTAAGTCTCATTTTAAATGTTGCAAGATGATAATAGATTCAGGTAGCATGGATAATCTAGTTTACAATGAGATTCTAAGCAAACTTGGTCACAAAATACTACCTCATATAACACATTACAAAGTTTCTTGGATTTAAAAAGGGTATAATATACTTTTGAATGAACAATTATTAGTATATTTTTAGATTGGAACATATAGGGATCAAGTGATGTGTGATGTCATTCCCATATACATTTGCCATGTACTACTTGGAAGGCCTTGGCTAGGTCAACTAGTCATAGTGGGGTGAAAAATACATAATATTTGGAACACAAGGGAGGCAAGTATACATTATTACCCTTGAAGTATGATGATAAAGTTATTGTTTTCTTTTCTAAGGTATTGGTTGTAGGTTATAAGGAGTTGGTGCAACAACAAGATGAAAAAGTGAATATGGATGAACAACCCAAGGAGATTAAGGCAATCCAAGGAGATTGAGGCAACCCAAGTTGCTTATGAACCTATGTCAAGTAACACTTCTTCAAGTAAGTTTTTGAATGATTTGTTTTCAAATTTGTCTCAACATTTGGTAAAAATTTCTAGTTGTGAACTAAAATAAGGTATGATAGGCAAGCTCTAAAGCATGAAACAAAGTTTTGAAAAAGAAAGATTTGAAAAAGAGATGAAAAAAGTATAACAGGTCCAAGAAGGATAGCCAAGTGAAGAAAATAGTATGAGAGCATTACATCAATATCATGAGAATGTGGAAGAGAATAAGTAGTCCTTGTGTGTAGATGAGATAGATTGAAGTCATGAATATGATAGATATTATCACACCAAACATTTATGCAAACCAATGACATGTAAGGATCAAACCGTTGATATGTATGAGATTGAGTGTACCAAGAAAGGAGAATGGGTAAAGGATGAAGGAGAAACATTTGAAATAGTAGTGCCATATGGAAATAAGGTTTTTATGGATCAGTTTGTAGAATAAGAATTATGGTTTGCACATCCAAAGCAAGTAGCAGAAGGTAGCAATAGAGATATTTTTAACAAGTTTGTTGCATGTGTAGGTACACCAATGAAAAAAAGAAATATAAGAGGCCTAGTTGTGGGGCCCAAGAATATGTTCACCTATAAAAGAGGAAAGTATAATTATCCACCTTAAATTTGGAGGTACAAATCAATTAAGGAGGAGCAAACATCAATTTGACATATATGGCAAAATTTCTTCAGCTTGGTAGTATGATGTAGGGGCATCATTGTGAATCCTGAATTATACTCATTTTTGGCTTGGATTTGTAATTTAGGTGTTTTTTAGGTTTAATAGGTCAAAATTAATAAATATGAGTGATATATATTATCATAAGTGGTATAAAATTTTAATTATGGAGTTTCCCTCCAAAATTTCCACATTTGAAAATTTGAATTTTTTAACTTTGTTGAAGGGCTTCCATGTATTGTTTGAAAGTGGAACGGTGAAAAAAATTATAAGGTGTCTTAAAGGTATTAATATTATGAAAATTGACCTAAATATATTATTTATTCCTTATGCATGGTCATATAGTGCATATAGTGGGAAAACATTAAAATGCAATGTAATTTTCTAGTACTTCCACGTAGCAACTTCCAAGATTCAGTTATGTATCTTGGTAGAAGGTGGTGGATTTAGTTTATGAGGTTTTCATAATTTATTAAATTTTAAGAAGAAAGAGAGAGAATGGATTTTGGAAAATAATGAAGTTTGATGATGGAGAAGAACAATGTTGTGAAAATTTTGAGTTTTCTTAGCATGGTCGTGACTGAGCATTGTTTGTTGAATTAATAACATGATAACACATCTTATTGATTGTTTATTTATTGGTTAGTGATAAAATTTTATTTAATAACTTCATACAAGGAAGGATAATGATTGAAAATCAATCAATGAGCTCTAGAGATAGTCAAGTCTATCAACAGGCTAATTAACTATGCAACTTTGTTTAAGAAACAACTTGAATATTTGATCATTTCCTTTAACTAGTTTGTGGGGACCTTAATGAGATAATAAATATTTTAATATAATGATTTGAATTTTTTAACCTATAAAATTATATATTGATCAATATTTATTTTTTTATAACGAGGGTTTGTTCACTGAAATCTATAATTTACTCATATCCAAGTTTATACTCAATATTTCCATTTGTATTGAATCTTGTTTGATTGAAAAAGGAATTTGGAAAGATTTTAAGGTATTATTGTAATGTGGTGAGGGTATTATTAATAAATAGGATTTTTTTAGTGTTGAAAATATTTTCAAAAACCCTCTTAAAACCTTTTATCTGTCAAGGAACATAGTCAAGAATGACTAAGGATTATTGTGAGAGATTGATCTAGGCATTTTGAGACCTAGATTATTTAATAAAAAATATGCATGGAACATATAAAGACCTATTGAATTTACTATATTTTTTTGAAACTCTTTAAAATTAAATTTATTGAATTTTGTCTACACTCATCGTGTGTAGTCATTATAAACCCTACCAACTAGGGTTTTACCTATTAGGAGAAATCTAACTATGTAAAAATTACAAAAATTTGTAGTATAGTGTATTTTGACATGATATAGATGAATCAAGTGTTTTATTGACTATATAGTATGATTAATATGGATTTATATATAGTGGCATTGGAAAAGGGCTAAAGAAGGCCTAGTTTAGAAGGTTCAAAGAAGAAAAGTGGACTTAGAAAGAGAGATAAACCCTCAAATTTGTACTACAAGTGTATTTTAAGAAGATAAAAGATATTTTCATATTATAAAGTCATAATAGTGTGTAATTTTTTAGTAGTAACCCATTTTTAGTCAAACATGGATACGAGGAGAGTAGTTTGCAAAGCAAAGTTACATGAGTTCAAGGTATGCATTTGAGATAAGTTTCTAAAGGGGGATAGAGAGATATAAGAGAATATTTTAATCAATATAAAGCTCTTAAAAAATTATAATAATCTTGTGAACCTAAAATTTTCATATTGAAGGAACTCTTAAGCCTTTGACTTGAAGGAAGATTCCTTGTTCAAGGACTATAAAAGAAAGCTTCTGAAAGCTTTGCACCATATGCCTTTGTCATGTTATCAGTCCATACATGTCATCATGAGTGCCATGATATACTCTATTGGACTAGAATATTGAGTCCCATTGAACTTTGGTAGTTTAAAGATAAGAGTAGGTAGGGGAATAACATGTACCTAAGGGGCGATAATATTTTAATGAAAATCATCATAAGCATGATTCATAGCTAGATGGAGACAAGATTATAGAGGGGGATCATGATGGTTGCAATGTTTCCTATGCCCATAGGCATCATCATAAACATGCACATATAGAACATGATGCCGAGGTGGATCTTGATAGGGAGGTCAGTCGTAATGAAAATCATCTCTACCATGAGGTGGGGAATGGCTATGGGAAGTGGGATGGTCCCCATAGGGATGATGGGAAGATGTGGCATACTCATGTAAATGGTCATGATGACAAAAATATCCTTGATGTTGTTCATGTGACATCAAACAAAGATCAACTAGTGGTCATTGATGATCCTGATATGCATCTCATAGATCTATAGTCTGGTGACCAAAATCAACCTTCTCATCAAAAGCTTTGAAATAAGGGATAAGAGTACTGGAATAACCCTCATTATAAAGATATATTATTAAATGGGAATACCTATGATCCATATCATGAACATGAGGTTATTCTTTTGAAATATTTTTTGGCCAAGAAATAGGTGGGGAAATCACACGAAAACTAGTCAAGGCACTCCAAACTGAATGGGCATGATATTTATCTCTAGAGGATGCACACTATTAAATCCTATGGGGAGAGTGGTGAAATTTATTCACTAAAAGACATCTATGGTAATCATCAATGATTTCCCACAACTCATCTAGTGCTAACTGGGAAAGAGTATCATCATCACCACCAATGGCTAAGTGAGATATGACACAAGGATGAGTGGACACATCCTTAGCTGAATAAAGCTTAGACTGGTGGAAAAGTGACCTAGTCCACTAGTTACAGTCCTACCATTCTAATTCCTTATCAAACATGAGAGGGTGTAGACTACCATGATAGATTGAGGGAGAATCTTGACTCCTATGGTGTTTATGTCATTCCATTATAACTATAGATTGCTCATGAATGAGCTCAAGGATGAGACCTTGAATCCAATAGGAATGACATCCCAAGGGTGGGAGGTCAACCATGGATGTAATGAAACAACAAAAAAATGGAAGACAATAAAAAAGGCAAACCAAAAAAGAGAAAATAGGGAGAATAAAATTAAACCAAAGAAGAATACAAAAACCAAGGTGAGAGCCAAAACAAAATTGAAAGAAAAGTGTAATCGCTAATAGGGGGAGTTGGCTAAGAGACATATAAATGAGATAGAACTAGTATGAGACTGTATGTGAGGTCCCACTATGCATGTCAGAATGTAGCTCCAAAAAATTGAACTGAACCACTAGTGTTTGGTAGGGTGCTAAAATAAACAACTAAGAGGGTAGAAGTCTCAGGTGATCTATGGGCTACATGAGGTCTATTATAGCTATCTAGTTTCTAGATTGCACTAGGCTATAAATAAACCTATCAATTAGGTTGGGACTAGAACAAATAAGTGAAAAAAGTACACAAGCTCCTCTAACAGATCCAACCACAATAAAGCAAGTGGCTAAAACTATACTATGGATTGTATAAACAAGAAAGGAATAATAATACTTAATGAAATAAAATAGCTAACAAAATGTAAATCTAATAACAAGGGGACTTTGAGGCCAAATGAAAGACATTTTGAGAAACATAGACATTTTCAATCAAGGGTTGAAGATCATGCCTATTATAGATTTGAGATATCTTTCAATGCAATACTATTATTTTCTAGCGATACAACAATTCTAATTTTAATAAGAAAGAGAGAGAGAGGGTTTGCCTGAGTTTTTTAGTTTGTCTACTATGCAATGCAAAAAGCATATAAAGAGAGCAATGTAATACAACAAAGGAATATTAAAAGTGATCAAAGTACTCTTTGGACGTACATAAAGGCATGAAACTTTAAAATCTATACTAAGCAAGATATCAAACAACTAGTTTTCTAAAACATAACAAACCCTAGCATATATATTACTGTGAATAAGTAAAATAATTTCACTTTAAAAATCAAAGTGACCTAATATCAAAATCAAGAGATGCAAAATATTTATACTAAATGATTATCCAATCTAGGTGGCAAGATAGGAATAATATCAGGTTATGTGTAGGCTGAGTCCAAACCAAGAGCAAAAGTTATGGAAGAGGTAAAGGAGAATCCACCAATCTATGAGAGGCAGGAGTGCAAGTGATAGGTGCAATGGAGTCTTGAAGAAGTAGATAGTAGTCCACAAGATTCAAAAACACTATCAATAAAAAATAGAATCACCAATGGAAGCAATAATAATGCAGGGAATCCCTTTTCACAAGGAAATAAATTGTGCCAACTAAGAATCAAGAAAGACTCATGGAGGTAGCCAAGCTTTCCAAGTGTGATGATCAATGGAGATGATTAGAGCATAGATGCAGTAAAAGTGGAGTAAAAGTGAATAGATTAAGTCAATCATTGAGGAAACATGTCTATATCCAACCCTAATCTGTCAACAAGTCAAAAAAAGAGTCATTTATAACTATTTTAGACCAAATCCATGACTTTTCATGCATTCTCTCAAGGCCACTACCTAGGCTATGGCTTTCATGACAAAAAAATGTGGTCTAAGCCACAATTTTCCTTCCTAATCCATGGCCTAGGTCAAATAGGGGCCTATGATGGTAAAATATATCTCGAGGGGTTGCTAGAGAGCCTTTTTAGCATGAGAAAGGTTGAGAATGGTTAAAGGATGAGAATAATACATGTGAAAAGTCCAAATAAGTGGCCTATGACTCTAAGTGGGATAACAATGGTTGGTAGTTTGTATGTGAGCCATTGTGTAATCATATGAAGTAGGGTCATGGCAAGTATGATTATATTAAGGTTAACATGGCCTAAAATTGAGATTATTAAGTATTCATGACCAATTTTGAGTATCTACATCTTACCCATTTAATCTAGAAATTAAATTACAAGATTAAATGGAAATATATACTTGAATGTGTATAGCACATTTTAACTTTGGGTGAAGGCTTCAATCATATAGGTGTTCCATAGCAAAAGTAGTTAATGTCCATATGTGAAATTAAAAAATATAATATGGCTTAAACTTGATAATATTTTAAATAAAAAAGGACTAAATATGTATGTGTGAAATTGATGTTTCTCTTTGTAAATATTATTGAAGATTATGATTCTTTGAATCATTTAGAGGGATTGGTTTCTTTGTTGAATGAAGGTGAATTGAGGATGATAAATCCAATCTTTGAAGTGAACATGTATATTAAATAAACTTATTGGGGGACACAAGAAAACTCAATTTTCAATTTTGGTATTTGTAAGCCAAAGACATAAATGGTTTGGAATCTACAATGGATTTGTAGGGTATAATAATGAAGGGAAATGGAACTCCAACACACATTATCAACTTAAATAAATCAACCACTACAAATGGCATATAGATTATATTGTCATTTTTTTCCTTAGTTACAATGATACCTGTAATATGAATTTGAAATTGAAAAATATCATAGAATAAGGGAAGGGTATCCTTTCCATTATCATGAATTTATAATTAGATAAAATGTTTGTGCATGAATTAGTATTATGCTCCATGGTTTTAAAATATAACATAGTGTGGATGAATCTATTTCATTCTGAAATGTGATAAATGTAAAATATGTAATTGTATGTAGATTTAAACATTCTATTTTTTTGTTTGAAGATTATGTATATATTACCATGCATATTCACCCAAAATGTTTGAATTTTTAATTTATTCATTTAATGTGAATTCATATGAATGGCATATGCCCACATAATTTGTACAAATAACTAAATTTTAAACCATTTTGAATTATTTAAAAATGTATTTTGCATCCAAAAGTTATTACTACTCATAGAGTCTTTTCTCAATGTAAAAATCCAATTGAATTTAATATCTTTTGGGGTGAGATATATGTCTTTAAACTCACTCATCTCAAAATTTAATTTAATTTTATCATGTGTATCAAGATTGAATCATTGATATCAAAAAGTATGTGAAAATATACGTCACCATAGTAATATATGTAGTATTCAAATCATGTATGTAACATTTTAGGCAAAGCATAAAGTGTAATGTCATTAAGAGATCCAAGGGCCATAACAAGCACACACAAAACAAGTGTAATGATACCAAAAAGCAAAGCAAAAATCCATGACAAACATAATAATTTCTCACATTCAAATAAGGACAAGGGATACACATAATAAGGCTAGGCGACATTCACTCAGTAGACATGAATATGTTTCAATCAAACACAAGGGCCAACAACCATTCACACAATGGACATGAATATTTTTAAATAAAACACAAGGGCCATAAAATAGATAAGAAAATTATAATATAATATTTACAAGTAATATTATCAATGGAGTATATAACTAGAAATATAGTCTACATAACATATATGAAATGTCATCATATCTTATGAAATAATATATCCATGTACACAATCTATGATGGAGATGTTAGAAATACATTTGTAAACAATATAAAACTTTAGAAAATATGGGGTTTATAGAATGGTAACACATGTAAATATTGGAAATTTTGGATAAGAAGCCTCTACTATGGTGTGTACACTAGATAGGGTAAAGTTTAGCATATAAGTCTATGTAAAATTTGTATGTCCTACTTAACACTCATAAATCCCAATGGCATTCATATGTGATAGAACAATATTATTCTATGTACCAATCATGAGATAAATAACATATGAAAATTATGTAAAATAGATATCCAAACATGATTAGGTCTTGATTTTAGTTTTTTAGAATATATTGAATGTTTTTTTTTTCATATTTGAATTTTTTTAATACTTTTTAATTTTTTTTAACAAGAATAGAGACTAAGAGATATAACATAGTTTCAAAAGTATAATAAAGGAAATTACTGTGAATTGAATGTGATAGAAATATGTGTTGATTTAAAGTATGCAATGATTATGATGGAATGACCATGTATAATCAATATTCCCCCATTGTAAATATTAATTGTAGTTGAAACACATGTTGGGGATAAATTAGGGATGTAAAGGAATGTTTTTATATCCTCATATCATAAAATATAGACTCATAAACATATGTAACACACATGTATGATAAATGGAGTATATAGACAAATATTTTATTTGAAATAAGATTGTTATTTAGATTACAACTGAGTATTTTACTAAAACATAGTACATATTAAGGCTCCATATACTTAGTCTTTTATTTGACCATGTAAAACATTGAATTTTAGTATCTCTAGGTGTAGTATAGTACCAATAGTTGATCTAACTATTTATGGTCGATAATTTCTATGATGGAAAATAGACTATTCTCTATTCAGACTATGCAAATAACATGCTAAATGAAAAAATGTAGCAATATAAGATCATTATTTTAGACTGATCAAATAGTGAATTTGAAAAATAAAGCCCAAAATTACAAAAATTAATTGAGAGACAAGACATAGAAGATTGATAGAATCAAGAAATATGTATAAAAAGTTTAATAAAATTAGGCACAAACAATTAAGACCTATGTAATATTTTTTATTTTGTTACTAGTTGGATTTTTTTATTCTTCTAGAATTTATTAAAATGAAATGTATTAACCAATGATCCCCTCAAGAGGACAGTCATAATAAGGAACACAAAATATATCTAAAGGTCACAGTTTATAGATGAAAATTGATATATGTGAAATACTAAAAATTGTAAAAGGCATTGGTTGTTGCATTTTAACCATTTGGATCACTACTCATGTAATCTCATGTGGGAGGAGTAGCTCTAGAGGACCTAGGATGGTTTAAAATCTAATGAGGAGGTAGAAGGTTGTTTAAAAATTTATGTTGTTTATGGAACATGTTGATTTGTGTGTATATTCCATTTATAATATGTTGCATGTGAGGGTTATGTTTTTGAAATTAATTTTCTTTTATGATATGATACTTATTTTATAATTGGTTGCTTTTGAGACTTTTATACTTTTTTTTCTTGGTTATCTATAAATAATTTACATATGTACATCAATTAAAAATGTGTTATGTTCTTGAATATATGTATCAATATAATGAGGTGGTGGTTGTAGAGGATTAAGTACAATATATTATAAAGGGTATTTATATCTAATTCTTTAAAGTGTGACCACTTGGTTTCATTGAATGTAATTTAGGTATCTATGTATTGTGGAAGGTATAACACAAATATTCTCTAACTAAGGGCATAATAATATCATGTCAAAGACCCTATTCCATGATAAAGATAGAAAATGAGTGGATAATATAGAATGACCCAACTTAAGATCCAACACAATCTATCCAAAATTAGTTTGTTGTTTTCCATTGAATGTTTTGACATTTTTAGGTGTTTATTATATGTCATATTATATTTTACCCAATGAATGGATTAATGCCATTGTACATGCATTATAACTTGATTAGTTATTAGATAATACACTATTAATGGGTTTCTAATTAATATGTTATCATATACATAAGGCATGCAAATTACAATCATGATCCACTATCTCACTATCATCAAAGATGATCATATGATTTGCTTGGGAGATTTGAATAATAGTATAAATAATTCAATATATTGGATAATCATTTGTCATATGAGGTGGTTGTTTATAGCCATGACACACTATTGAATTTTCCTTTTTTGTCTCATGGTTTGGGAATGGTTCACTGAAAATATTCAACTCAGTATTTTAATTATATTTTGGCTTAATTTCATTTTTAGAATTTATTAGCTTAATGACACTATTATTAATGAAATCTTGAATGTGGTGTTTTATTTTGAAACATATAATAGTAGAGTGTCTATTGAATATATGGTAATCAAAATATGCATTATTATCAAATGATTTACTTTAAGGTCTAGTCATGACAATCTCTACTGGTTGAAGTAATGAGATTTAACTCAAGTAGATTTTTTAGCATTTTATGAGGTGGTTTTGGCAATATAAAAAATTACATTATTGCTTGATATGATAAAAAATTAGTCTGAAGGATGAGATATAAGATTTACTATGATATTTAATTTAGTTTTAGTATGTCTTGGCTTAAATTTATAAGATATTTTTCTTAAAAATTTCATTGTGATAGTTGAAGTAGATGAAGGTGCATATTTGAGCTTATTCAAAACAAGAAGTTTGACTTCTCTTTCTCTTGATGTATTACAAAGCTACTCAAATGATATAAGTTTATTAAAAAATGATTGAATCACGAAAATTTGATAGTAAAATTTGTTTAAAGATATATTTTAGTTCATTATCTGCCAAGGTGTTAGTTATTTTTCCAAACATGGTATTGTAATGAAGTGCATAATCACTAATCTAGTCACTAGTTCGTTACTCATGTTTAAAATTTTTCACATAAGATATATTTTGTCAATGTTTATATAAAAATGCTTTATATACTAATTTATTAATGGATTGAATGCTTTGGCTCATTGGATAGGTAAATCATAAAACCAATGAAAGACATAGATGGGCATAGATATTTGTTGTAAGGCTTGCAATACCCCCAACGCAAAATGTGTAGATGTAATGATACTATCAATAGTAGAAGAAACACATGTGATAGATTTATAAAAAGTTTAAGGATATAAAAGATAGAATAATTTTTTTTATTATATGTGTTAGCATGGAAATTTTTATTTTATTCTTGGCAAGATACAAGTAGAAAAGATTCAATTTCATCTAGTTGGGAACCATGATATACACTAACTTTATGTGCAACAATAGGGTCAAATACTTTTTCATTATGAGAGTCATAGGAATTTATATTCTATATGGTCATAACAAGTCCATCAAAAAGGTGTGTAATAATTGGTAAAATATTGGATTAAATTTTGTAATAGTAGGACATGTATAAGTCTAGAAAGTGTTCATTGGTTGTGTTTTCCTTATGTGATTATTTCATTTTATTTCATGATTGTTCATGATGTTAATTTTTATTATAATCTAACATGTTATGAAAACAAAGAAATATGGGGCTTAAATAACTCTATGAAATAGAGGACCATTTATAATCTCATAAAAAGGGCTGACCCTTCTATCCTCATCATTCAATAAACCAAAATGTCTGTTTCCATTCTCAAATCTTGCGCTAAAAAAATCTAAAGGAATGATCACATTTTAACCATAAATTCTATAGGTGATTTAGGAGTACTAGTAGAATTTTGGAACCCAAATTTCCTAGGAGTGGATATTTTAATGAAAACTAATCATCAAATTTTTATTTTGTTCATGGATCTAGATAAAAAGGATAGATGAATTCTATCCAATGTCTATGCCCTAAATGCTAAATAAATAAGAAAATTTCTTTGGAAAAACTTGATGGATTTTAGAAGGACCTATACAAATTGGAACTAGATTATTGCTAGGGATTTTAATACCCCTCTCACTCCTGGGGATAAAAAATGGGGTTTTATAGACTTTACTAATAACATGTTGGAATTTAATGATTTCATTGTTAATACATGATTAGTGGATGTGGACCTAAATGGTAATCCTTTTACATGGTCCAATAGAAGATTAGGTGATAACTTGATCTAGGTACACTGTATAGATTTTTGATTTACTTAAAATGGGACATTCATTTCTATACTAGACTTTCTTTTCTACCTAGATTTGGGTTTGATCATAATTCGTTGGTGTTTTAAGGAGACAAAAATTTTAAACCCAAATGTTGCCCCTTCAGATTTGAAAGCATGTGGCTCATTCATCTTAATCTCATGGAATTCCTAAGAGATTTGTGGAAAGAACCTTGTTTGGGACCTATCATTTTTATTATTACTAAAAAACTTAGCTTCTTGAAAATGAAGTTAAAAATTTGGAATAAAGAAGTAGTCAAAGATATTTTATTATAAAAATAGGCTCTCAAAGTGAAACTTCTAGCTATTGAATATCTATGTGCTACGAGAAATAAAAATCACCACATGCATTCTAGGGAAAAATAACTCCTTTGTAAATTTCAAAACCTTGAAGCATGAGATGAAGCCTATTGGATATAAAAGTCTAGATGCACATGGCTGAAAGAGGGCAAAAAGAATACCAAGTTCTTCCATAACTATAAAATAAGACACAAGAAAATCAACAAAATATATCAATTATAAATGGAAAATGGGGATATTATTAGAGATGAAGATGATATAACCCATCATGTAATCAATTTTTTAAAAATCTCCTCTCGGAAGTAAGACTACTGGTAGTAACTACAACACTTAACAACTTTAATAAAGTCTTCTCCGATGCTGACAATGTCTCCCTCACCAGTGTCCCTTATGATGAGGAAATAGAAAGTGTGGTATTTTCAATATAAGGCTCAAAATCCTTAGGACCCAATGGGTTCCACCCCCTCTTCTTCCAAAACTTCTAGGACATTGTCTAGAAAGAGGTCGAGGTAGATGCCAAAGATTTTTTATAATAAAAACTATTCTCAAGGAAATCAATAACCCTTTCCTAGTACTGATTCCAAAAACCCAGGGTGTTACCAATATCCATAACTCCACCCCATTAGTCTCTATAATAACGTGTACATAATCTTTTCGTCTATCTTGGTAAAGTGAATGCAATATCTCCTTGATAAAGTCATATGGGAGCAATAAGGGGCCTTTATGGTCGGAAATAAATAAGAGATGGCATCATCTTGGTTCATGAGGACATTAATTCCATTTTTATATCTTCAAATTAGGGAATGTTTCTTAACATGGATATGTCAAAATCCTATGATTAGGTCTCCTAGTGATTCCTCATGAAGATCATGCAAAGGATATGATTAAATCAAGGCACCAAGAAAATCATCTAAACTTATATTTACACTCCTAAAATTTATGTTATCATAAATTATATTCCTAAAGGTTTATTCTTTACTTCAAGAGGACTAAGGTATGGTGACCCTCTCTCTCCTTATCTCTTCATCATTCTAGCAAAAATGCTAGGAATGAGCCTATATCCTGCTTTCAAGGTCTGATTAAGGGAATCTTAGTGGCTCTAAATACTAAACCTATCACATGTGAATAGTTCATTGATAACACCATCATCCTAGGTGAAGCTTCTATAGAGTAAGCAAATCATCTAAAACTCATCCTCAAAAATTATGAAAAAGTCTCGAATTAGTGCATCAACTTTCAAAAGAGTTATATATTTTTATTAACACTACTCTCTTTCAATAGAAAATAATTACCAAAATCTTGGATTGTCAGGTGAGAAAAATTTCATAAAGTCATTTTAGTATCCCACTCTTTGAAATACTCTGAGATTTGGAACCCTCTCATTGATTGAATTTAAAGAAAACTGGCTGGGTGGAAGGGTCACCTACTTATGTAGGATAATACTAGCTACTCAAAGCCTCAATCTAGAGCATTCATATTTTAAAAATGTTTGTTTTAAAAATGTCATCCAACATGGACACTAAAATAGAACAAATTTAAAAAAAAAATCTTATGGAAGGTAACTAAAGAAAGATTTAGATATAATCTCATTGTATGGGAAAAAACTTATCTTCCCAAAGCAAACAAAGGACTCAGCTTGAAAAGCTTAAAATATATGAACAGAGCCCTGTTGGCAAAAATGGATTGGAGGCTTATGAAGGAAAAAAGAGAATGGGAAAGAATTATCAAAGCTATATACATAGAAGGAGAGGAAGTAGATAATTTCCTATAGGAAGAAGGTCTTGTGGATGGATCCACTTTCTATAAGGCCGTCACCAATATAAGGATATCCTAAATAAACGTATTATATGGAAAATTGGTGATGGTGAGAATATTGACTTCTAGGAAGATGCTTAGCTATCCTCCACTCCCTTGTCCTAACAATAGATTTGGGATAAAAATTATAAATACCTAAATCAAATATGGGGATCAAAAATTAAAGATTACTAGGTGATTAACAAAGGTGTAAAAATATATAAAATGCTCCCTTTTGAAGGGTTCTTTGAGAAATAATCACAGACTTTACAAACCCTCAACTCTTTAATGAGCCAGATCAATATCCTTGCATTTCAGAAGGAAGACCACTTTATTTGGGCTACTTAAGACAATGGATCATACTTGGTGACCTCAAGGCATGCCACTGATCTTAATTTAGAAAGTGAATATAGTTTCTATAAAATTATGTAAGTTAAGCATCTGATTCCTAAAGTTAACTTTTTTTTTGGCTATCAATGTATGACAAAATATTTACAATGGATAACTTTGATAAAAGAGGACAAATAGTCCCCAATAGATGCCCTATATGCTTAAATGTGGAGGATTTGGTCCATCACATGTTTCTAGAGTGATCCTTTGGATTGACAATATTTAATTGGATGATAATTAAATTCAATTTGACCTAGGTCAAACCAAATAAGGTCTTTGA
>JARHVA010000244.1:77500-117500 GCA_037957365.1 Torreya grandis
ATGTGTTAATTATCACTAATTCAGACAAGTTACATCTAAGGAAATAAAAAAATTTAATAAAAATGAGATGAATATAATGAAAGAAAGGTAATGAAATCAAAATAGAACTATTGAATGAAAGAAGACTAGCTATGAAAAAAATAAAATGTCTTAACTCTTTATTATTTGTATGTTGACTATGTAAAACTAAACAATTATTTTAAATGATTAACAAAGAACTAATTATAAAAGTGAAACATAAACTAGAGCTAATATTGTTTTAAGGATAGGATTATCCATCCTTGAATAAAATTGAGTGGTATTATTGTCCTCTATTGGTCAATTTTGTCCTACTAAAAATAAAGGAAATCAGGGAATGATCATTTATGATAACTTCAATGACAACTATGTATATAAATTTGAACTTTAAATGTGCATAAAATAATTGACAAATTATTTATTCAAAGTTGAAACCTTAATATGGATTGTAATGGGATGTGATAACCCTAATCACCCCCATGATGATTGATCACTTACTATCTATCTAATATCTGAAGAGGGAAATCAAGCCCTTGTATTTATCCCTCTTATATTGTTTTGTGTATTTATGATCTTTTGATTATATGAATGCATATAAGATGACTTAAATACTTGATAATATTTTTCTTTGGTCAGGATGAAATAGACTCTTGACAACTAGAGGATCAAATAGAATCTTGACTTCGATAAGTACTAATTTAAGTTATTATAATCATAATTGGGAATAATAGAGGAGTTTTTATCATTATGTAATAGTGTACATATGCATTTTTATTTAAATACACAAGTGATATAATAGGTGACTTAAATATGTTTTATAAAAAAATCAAAATGGGAAAGCCTCACACTACCTATCCTAAACATATAAACCAAATTGTAAGGGAGGGTCTAAATTTGAAATGTGACCATTTCATGGGTGAAGGATATGATCAACCCATAGTGTAAAAAATTTACTTGAAAGGAAGGAGTACACTTGTACATGTGAAACTAATAATTCTCTTGTAACTTTTTTTGGAAACGATGCTTCCTTGAAGCATTGGATAATTAATTATTCCCACAAATCACTTGGAGAGATTATTTCCTTATCCAAATCAATGGGTAATTTGAGGGTATTAAAGCCATGAATTAAATTAAAATTATATAGAAAATAAATACTTTGATGAATGAAGAAACCTCAAATTTTGATGTTGGTAATTTTAACCCCAAGATGTGAAATGGTTTATATGAAACAATGGATTCAAAATAAATAATTATAGAGGGCATTGAAACTCTAATTATTCATTATGTACTTGAAGAGAATCAACCAATGTATATCGATTGTAGTTTCAATTATCACTTTATTGCTTAGTTCTTGAATGCATGATAAAAAGAGAATGTATTACATCAATCATCCTACCATGTTCTCAAATAACAAGTAGCAATGAAAACATTTAATGAATATATATCATGTTCCCTAAATTTGAGAGATACTATATAGTATGTGTGAGTCTTTATCATGCCTCAATTATAATAATTGTAAAATATTTAACAAAGTATAGATGCAAATTTGTAAATTTTGTTTGAAATATTGTCATAAATCTACATCATGTAGCCAAAAATATATCAATTTATACTTTATTCTTGATATTTGAGTTCCTATGCATGACATATGTAGTCATAATGTGTATGAATGATAGAATTTTCAACCATTATGAAACCTTTAAAATTGTATTATGTACTAAAATCTAGTTTTTTAATCTTTAAGAAATTTATATAATCTATGAAAAGACAACTAAAATGCCATCTTTTTGAGGTGAGGGAATTGTGTCTTGAAAGTGAATCATATCAAAATAAATATTAACTATATCATGTATAGTAAGAAATAATGATTGACTAATGAAACATATGTGATAAATATGTAAACATAGTAAGATGTGTACCATTATAATTATGTAAGTAATATATGAGGCAAGGCATATTTATAAGTATCAATGAATCTCATAGTAGTATATTCTAAAATTTGAATTATATAAATTAATTGGTATATGGGATTATAATAATCATAAATCTTAATAAGTTAAACAAACACACAAACATAACAAGAACACTGTCATACAATAAGGCCAAGGGTCACATACAAGGGACATGTTTAAATGTTTCATAATTTAGGTTTAAACACACAAATAAAAGGTATGTACACAAATGACATGAATAATTTCACAAACAAGGGACATGTTCAAATATGTCCAAAAAAAAAGGACCAAGGATCGTAGGCAATGGACATGTTCAAATGTTACACATACCAAAAAATGATATCATATATATGCTCAAGAAAATTTACCCAAGGGCCAAGGGCCATACATAATAGATAAATAAATTTCAATCTACATTTTACAAGTAATAACATAAACAAAATATAAAAATACAAATATAGTCTACACTATGTATATGTAATGTGATTATATCCTAGAAAATACCATATCCATGTACATAATGCAAGATATAGATGTTAGATATACATTTGTAAAAGTGTGTATAACGTAGTATTATAAGATTCATATAAAATTAACACCTTTAAGTATTTTAAATCATGGAAAAGGTACCCCCAGTTTAATGAGGCTACTAGGTAGAGACAAACCCAAAAACATGGTCCATGGAAAAACTGTATGTACTTCATAACACTCATGAATACAATTGTAATTTATGTGTGATAGAAAAAAATATGTTATATACCAATAATGAGTTAAATAATATATGCCAATGATGTAAACTATATGATTGATCATGCTCAAGTTTTGATTTATTAATTTATAGAGTATTTGTAATGCTTTTACATTTTGGACTATATTTTATTCTTATTTTTTACTTTTTCCATTTTAAAACTAGTTATAAACCAACTAGAAACCAAATGTTTGAAATTATAATAAATAAGAGGGATATAAACAATCTTCAACATGAGTAAATGTGAAAAATATACTATAAATGATAGTATGGCCATGTTTAAGAAAGATGCCCCTATTGTATATGTAGTTTATAACTTTAAAAACTATGTAGGAGAATATGAATAGATATGTGAAGGGATGACTTTACATCCCTGTATTATTAAATGTACATTATATAAATTATGTAACACACATGTATGATAAGTATAACATAGGAAAAGATAAATATTTTACATAAGTACTTTCTTGAATATTGTAATTGAGTAAAATATTTAAAAATGTATTTTTAATGCTCAATGTATTCATGTTTTAACTTTTCTATGAAAATGTTGCATAGGATATAATTGACCAACTCATTAAAATACTAAAATTTTGTACTATTTGATACTGGTCAATACTATCCTTGTTATAAAATGTAATTTTATTAGTTCATAATGTGAAAGTACAAAGTTAAATGGAAAAATATGGATGCATAGATGACTATGCCGAACTATTTAGAAATGAAAAGTGAAAAATAATATCTTAGAGGAAATTTTTTTATAAATATCAACTGAATATATCTCCAAGTTTGGATAACATGAATGCAAAATCTGAGATCTCATGAGACAAATCTTCTACACACCAAAATGTTATTGAAGTAAAAAAGAAATCACTCAAAGATAATATTTAAAGAGATAAAAAAAATAAGTGGAGAAGAACCCAATCTTTAATTAAGTGAAAATATCTCAAATGAGATGAGTACATATAGGAGAGTAAGTAACTCTTCCATAAAAGGTGGTCAATAGACCTATAAAATATACAAGTAACTCCAAAAAAGGTGGTCAATAGACCAAAAATAGAGGAGACACTCCCATAACCATGTATAACCTTGATGCATTGCTTATATTATTTCTCTGTAAGGAATTGTAATTCTCAAAAATTGTCAAAAATGTTATATTTATGCCTAAGGAAGTGAATCCATGTGTATCTCAAAAAATCATCAATGAAGGTAAGGACATACTTATCGCTTATGAAAAATAGACAGGGAAAAGGTCTGGATACATCATTGTGTACTAACTCCAATGCCTATGAATCCCTCCAATATTTCACTTTTTCATATCTGTCTTTGGTATGCTTCCTAAGGATGGAACCCTCATAAACACCCTTGGAGAAATGGTCTCCAGGTAAGCCTGTGATCATGTCATTTTTATTGATTTATTTTCAGTAATGTTATTTTAAGTGGCTGAAAAACTCATGCCAAAGAATACTAACTCCATCTAAATGAGTTATCATTGCAATTAGAGAATAATCAAGTGTAAAATTTGATAAGGTTTATAAACTAGCTTGGTTATCTTCCCTACCCGCTGCCACTTAGAATCACTGTGTAAATACATGATTGTGACTAAATCTGGTGAAAAATCTACTATCATGCCATTACTAATGCAAGTGATTTTATACAATAATATGATATTAGTTAAAAGTTAAGGAACACTTATAACATTAATTATTATTCCTCAATCCATTTCAACAAACCCTCTCCTTGAAACTTTAATAGAAGTGTCATCACAAAAAGTGATAGAAGACATGTTACAAGTATCTAAGGAATAAAGCTCAACTTGTGAATAACACATGTTGTGGATAGAACCTAGGTCAATAATCCATGAAGATGTTAGAGCTATAAATTATAAAATATTCTTTCCCTTTTCTTTCTCTTTACATTTTTCCTTTTTCTCATAAGAATATTTAGTTGATAAATTCTTCTTGATAGACTCAGGAATAGCTATGTTATTTTTCTCTAGAATATGAGTTAGGTGATCAATTTATTTTTTCATGCACTTATGTTCATCTTGCCTATTTTTATTACAATATGCACAATGATCTTAAGGGGATTGATCCTAGAATATAAAAGCATACCATAAATTTTGATCCAAATTCTAAGTGTGTAAGACAAATAAAAAGACCTATAAACCCAAAGATTGAGATTTTAACGATGAAAGAATTAACTAAATTGATAGAATCAATCATCATATTCCCTATTAAGCAGTAGTCATGGGTTGTTAATCTATTTCATGTGAACAAGAAGAATGGGGGGATCATATTATATTAATATTTTAATAAGGTATCATTTATAAATCAAAACCCCTTACCCCTTGGATGGATACTCTAGTTGTAATCAAGTCTTGGTGAAGGAAGAAGATCAATACAAAAAAACCTTTACTAAAAAATTGGGCACATATGCCTATAAAATGATGACATTTAGGATCTCTAATGTAGGGGATACATTCCACAAAACCATGGATATTTATTTTCAGTCTTGATTAATCAAATGGTACTAATCTATCTTAATGGCATAAATTATTTTTCAAAGAATGTTAGCGATCATCTATCTCATCTTAGATTAATTTTTTAAAGATGTAGGTAATAGGGGATCTCTCTAAACCATAAGAAGTGTATTTTTAAATTTCATTAAGGTAATCTCTTAGGTCACATTATCTCTAAAGATGATATTGTCATATATCCTAAAAGAGTGAGTGTTATATTGGATTTGTCTTTTCCCAAGCACAAGAAAGGTTTATAAAGTTTTCTTTGAAAGATTAATTTTTTTAGGAGATTCATAAATAGTTTTTATAATCTTATGAAGATTATAAAACTCATGTTAAATAAACACCAACCCTTTAATTTGACCAAACAAAAAGAAAATAGTTTTAAGACTATTAGGAATTCTATAACCAAAGCATCTACATTGATCAATCTTGATTTCTCAAAGGATTTCTTCTTGTATGTTTTCTCTAATATTGATATCATCTAAACCATGTTGATGCAATTTAATGGTGAAGGTTTTGAGTAACCTATTGCATTTTCTAGTCAAGGTCTATAAGATTATGAAGAGAGATACATCTTTATATAGAAACATGTGTTGGCAATCATCATAAGCCTTTTAGACATATGGTGTCTGATAAAAAAATTGATGTCATAGTGTCACATCCAAGGATAAGAGACTTACTTTTGAATAATTATTTAAATGAAAAAATGGTTGGTTGGATAACCAAGGTTATTTAATATGATGTGGACATTAAGGATACCAAGTTGGTAAGAGGGAAAGGACTATATGAACACTTGTAATTAGAACTTCAAAAGGATAAAAAAGTTATTTTAGCATTGTAAGATGATAATGTTACCTTTGTACATTTAGCCCCTCCAAGTTAGATAAAATATATGGTAATATTTCTTCAAATAGTTGAGTGTACAAAAAGTTTAGATAAAGTAAAAATAAGGTACTTTAGATTAGAGTTCATACCCTATGTTCTCTTGACAAATCATTTCAATTATATGTTATTGAGATGTGATGAAAAGAATTAGATTGATGGAATTTTTGATCAATTTCATGATGGGCCTACATGAGGTCACTTTTCACCCAAGACCATAATAAAAAAATAATGAGATTTGGGTATTATTTGCCTATATTGTTCAAGGAATCTTATGCATGGGAAAGGAGGTGTCAAAAGTGTACATTTTTCATAATAAAAAATATTGCATCCTTCCCTCTCAATCCTATTCAAGTGGAATATCCATTCATGTATTGGGGTCTTAATTTATTGGTATGATCAAACCCCCTTTAATTTTTGGACATAAATGGGTGATTACATCCATTGACTACTTCAAAACATGGGTGGAGGCCATAACCCTTAAGGAGGCCAATGAAAGTTTAGTTTTTGACATCTATGAAGGCCTAGTAACCATATTTGGAGTCCCTTACACAATAATTTATAATAATGCAATGGAATATATTAGGAAAAGGATAAGTTAATTGGATCTTAAAAATAGCATTTAACAAATAAATTCTACCAACTACTATCCTCAAGGAAATGGATTAGCAGAGTCTACAAAAAAGAATTTGATTAGAATCATTAAGAGGATAGTGGAAGAAAATAAAAGACCTTGGCTCACTAATGTGAATAAAGCCTTATGGGTTGATAGTATTAACCCAAATAAGGATGTTGGTAACTCACCATACATTATTATTTATGGAAGAGAGGCCAAGTTACCTATATCTCTTGAATTACCATCCCTAGAGTTGGCACATCAACTTCAAATGATGGAGAGTAATCCCATGACAACAAGGTTGAAAAAATTGATGGATTTGGATGAGATAAGATACCATGACATGTATAACATGGATTTGTAATTGTTTCCAAGTCAAGAAGACATTTGATAAAAGGCATGTTTCAAGATCATATCAATAAGAAGACCTTATGTTAAAATGGGATGAGTATAGTGATAGACCTGGTAGGCATACCAAGTTTGTTACACTATGGAATGTGCCATATTTCATTATTAGTGTCAAACAACATAATGCTTTTTAGCTTGCAAAGCTAAATGGAGAAGAGCTAAATATCCTAGTCAATGGGATACATTAAAAACCATGATACTAAGGTTAGTTTGTAGTTTCCTACATAGTAGGATAGGTATTTTTTCCCCTAAGTTCCTAAGTATAAGTTTGTTTATTTTCTTTGGTTGTTGTTCTTCCTCCAAGTGTCCTATCACATATGTGTGGGTGGTGTGTCTTTGTGTGTGTTGTAAGTTTTCCTCAATTTTAAATTTATTCCTAAGGTTGTTTAAAGTTAAAATTTTAGTATTTTTTCATTTTAGGTAATTTTATGACCCCATAAAAAGCATACAATCCTAGGAGGATGGAAAATAAGTTATACAAAATTGAGAACCATTAGTTAGTATCATTTCAAAATCTTCCCATCATGATCTCAACTTTGTTGATAGCCATCTAAAAGATTTTTTTTAGTCATGGTTAGATTCATATTAGAAAACATTATGTTTTTCATAGTATATTTTAGAGAACATTAGGTTAGTTTAGTTATAGGTGTAGTCAAAACATCTAGTCTTGTCATCAATGTCACTCAATGTGGTCATATCCAAAGTGTTTGGCATAGATTAAGGTAAATTTAGAGATGTTAAGGTTATTGTGAAATTTAAGTTAAAGTGTGAACCATTTTTAAAGCAAAAATATGGTTTCCCTCCAAGAATATAATGCATTCCAAGTTGAGCAAGAAGACCAAGGAATAGAGCTAGCGAGATGACATTATTACACCTTCAAGTATTTTAGAGAAGTTAAGGTATGTTTTGAATGATTAAAGTATTTCATTGATTTAGTTTTATGGTATACTCCAATGTTATAATGATACTTACTAGGAAAATATCAAACATGAAGGTTTATATCATTATATAGGGGTCTTTTATGTCATTTAACACTTATGAAATTTCATGATACATGTACTTGTCTATACATATGCCTAAACTATCTTATGATTACCTTTCCAAAGTTGTAACTCTTTTATAACTACCTATTCATAATTTATAACATCAAAATGAGGCATGATGAAGATGTTATAGTGAAATAAAGGTGGGAAATGATTTGGTACATCATTATACCATCATACAAGCTAAGAGAGACTCCATAATGACTTGGTTCATCAAATCCAATAGGGAAAGTAAGACAAGTAATTTCTTAAGGAAAAATGTCTATTAAAGGTATTTTTACAAAAGTTTTATATTTAATATCAAATCTTGAGCCTAGACAAGGTTATCTATAATATATTTAGACTTGAATCCATACTTGAGAAGAAGTTACCAGCTTAGAAATGACAAAAGACTATGCCATTTCTCCATCAAGTTTCATAGGTCTTCTTGGCTAGTTCACAAGGGTTAACGATTTGAGGCTGATTCATAGAGGAGAGAGAATATTAGGGACAATGGTCTTAGGGGAAGGAGGGGAACCTATTAATTTCTAATTTATAGTAGGATTTAGGAGATTTAGGCCCTAGGATTTATGAATCATCCTTAATAAAATAAGTTGTCTTAAACCCTCTTAAAACCCTAAAAGTTTGATTTTGGAGGATTTTAAATTATTTTGGAGGTCATTGGTTAAAATTGAGATTTGTATGAGATCATAAAGTATCCTAGTATTTATTTCACTCCATCTCCCATCACTCATTTATAATTTTTTAGTAATAAATGAACATGACCTTCACTTTGAATGAGTTACAGACCTATATGAGAGGCTATAGGCAAGGTTTGGATGGTTTTGTATGATATCTCATATCAAGTGTGTATTAACCAATCTCAAAAAACCTCACATTAATTATATCAATCTCCTCAAATATATTAAAACCTTCCCAAAGGTCCTCCTGCATTCACATGAATACACAACAATCATCTAGACACACCTACAGGCCTAGTGGCAAGAAATAAAGAGTGAGACTCTAAACACTATTTAGATGATTCTTAACTAGATATGGGTGTTTTATAAATTGTGAAGAGATTATAAAAATAATACAAAATCAACCTTAAGGGGAAACGTAAGATATTAGACTATGAGAGACATTGATCTTAGTGTTCTTCAACAAGTTTCCAAGTATGATGAAATGAATGGATACAGTGTTATGATGAGCAAGTTTCTAATACATTTTTAAGTATTTATATTGATGACAAAGTTTTAATACACATTGATATGTCTATATTGGATTATCCAAATAGGTAAACATTACTCGTATGATGAGAGAGGAAGGTGATAAGACTAAATTAGATACCTACATGTCTACCTTCAAGGTAAACATAAAAAGGCAAGTCTTGTGATGAACAAGGATTTTGAAAATTTTGAGAAGGTATTTGAGAAAATATTAAAGGTGTTGAGATTATATATGAAGTAGATAAAGAATCAAAATAGCCAAATACATCTAATAAAAAAATTGATAGCCTTCTAAGACCTAGAAAGATGTTTTCTATGCATTTGAAGATACATTATCAATAAATAAATGATATATTAGTTTATCATGATGATATATATTCCATCCATATTGAACAGGGTCCTAAACATGTTTTTCCAATGCTTTCATAATAAATATTAGAAGAACAAATGTACACTCAATTGTACATAGGTAGTTAGTAATGAACAAGATTCAAGATACTTTGGTCTACATTTTGGTGTTAAATAAGACAAGGTCAATGTGGATAGTAAATTAAAAATATTAAATAACTTCATCTCATTCTCTCTAAGAAATGTAGATCTTTCTATCTCTTAGATCAAACCACCAATAGACCAAAATGGTAAAGTTACCTATGTATAGGCATCTAATGGATTGTGCTTGTCATGTTGAAATCTAAATGATTTGATTAGATAAAATTCATGATTTAAAGCATGTGAAGAGAGTCATGAAAAATTATGGGCAATATATAAACTATCACCATTTTTCAAATAGGTTCAAGGATGGCAAACCACAAGAAATAGAGATTTTAAGCTTAGAAATGCACATGCAGGCCTATACCTAAAACATGAATGAACTTGTAATTTTTTAAACTAATTTGGATAATAAATGATCTTAATATGTGAATTAAACATTTTTAGAGATTCATATAAGTTCTGGACTCATGGTGATAAATAGAAACTAACAAATAAAGACTGTTAGGGTCACTCACAATAGAATATTCATAAACCCTAACAATGACCTGATTTAAGTTCCAAGGAGTTTAAAGAGTCAAAAACATGAAAAAAATATTTTAACATGTCATTTTATGTTTTATCAGCCTCAAGGAGGTATTTACAACTCAGTCCAAGCATTTTCATGACCACGCTTACCAAATTAGCTTTCTCGAATGCACTAATATACCTATTTTTCCCAAAAAGATCAATTTACTCATTTGGGAACTTGAAAATGGATTTTAAACGGTCAAAAATTCTTATGGATACATTATTAATTCTTACTAATATAATCTTGTGTCATTATTTTAGGAATCATGGATCTATTCTTCATGAACAATGCCTAACAAAGTTGGCACCTAAAACCCTGCTAAAAACTTTCAAGAAGCCCGATGGAGTAGGTTGGATCTATAAGTGCCTCAGGAAACTATATTGACCATAAAAATATTTATATGATCTCTAAATATATCTTAGGCATATGGTGGAATAGGAAATTAACACATGTGAGGTGAAAAGTACAAAAAATAGCTTAAGAATTTGCTCTTTTGATCTTATTTAAAGAGTTTTGAGTGAGGCAAAAAATTTATAACCATTTATTGAGGGAGTTTGAGATAATATATAGGTATCATGGTTCTTTAAAATCCATTTATATACTCTCCAAAATGATAATATATGTTTCATGTCATCAACCAAACCTAAATGAAGAGTATATTCATTCTTGCATCAAGAATGTGGAGTATAGACATGATTCAAAGCTTCAAAACTCAAAGGACCTTTATATTATATTAGTGGAAACCTAGTACCATATATTAAAGGTTTATAGATGATAAAATATATTCAGAAATCACTTCTTGGCCCTCAATATCACTTGAAACTTTCATAGCATGAAGATATCATGATATCTCCTTGCCAAATAAGTGTGAAGATTCAACTACAAGGTGATCTCCAATGTTCATATAGAGAATCTATGACCTATTAAAATAATTCATGAGGAAACATGCTATAATGATAATTATTAAAACTAATAAATTATACATTAATTGAGAGGTAGGTTGGTTTATGTCACCTTCGTTGGACAAAGAAACTTTGGCAATGAATGACAAGAGTCTAGGGATAAAAACCAATATGAGAAAGAGGTATGAAGCTCATTTTAAATCTTGATATGGTGGATAATCATTGTAATATCTATTTTTTTATAATGCTCCCAAGTAGGACAAGTGTCAAAATATCAACTTGTAATTTCCCCTCAATGAAGTGAAGCTATAACTCCAAAGGTAGGGAGTTAGTTTCAAGAAGCATCACACCTGCCAAGGTGATCTTCCATGTTGCTCTTCATGAAGAGATCAATCAACATTTGGTATATAATATTGAGAACAAGATGAAAACTTTCCCATAAAAAATTTATTGGAATAATACCTATAATTTATAATTATTTTGATGATTACAGACAATTTATGAATTTTCTCATTGTCCTAGCTCCCTCTTTTCTCTTTTGTATGCTATAAATGAATCCTTGAGAGGAATTGTATGCATCCTCAAAGATTTTATGGTGAATCCATACCACATTTAATAATTTTTATTTCCTTTTAAATAGATTCAAGATGAGTTATACTTTTTTCATCTTACATTTAGTGATTTTAAGATGAGTTGTTGATGGATGTTAGTGATAGTTATATTACTTACTTGAATTTGTCCTTTTCATTCATACCACTATGTGAGTTAGTTATCTTTCCACATGACATATTATGTGTATCAAATGTTTTTTTTTTTTTTTTTTTGAGTTAAAGTGTATAAATTTCATTAGTGTTTTTTCTACTACATCTTGATAATTCACCTTAAATTTTGTATTAGCCATAACCTTCATGTGGAAATACTTGTGTGGGAAGAACTATTTTAGATTTATGAAAATCAGGGTCTAATATTTTTATTTCATAGTATAATCATAGGCTAGTATAGGAAAATACATTTGGTGCATCACATCCATGTTTTATTTATGGTTTTAGTCTTCTTTTACCTCTTTTTTTTGCAATCTAAGTAGGTTAGTGAGTAGTTTTTAGTGAAGCATCAAGGAAACTAACCCAATCTATATATTCACTTCATCATTTAGTCCAACTAAAGATTAGAAGTGATACCATGGTATGATATAAATAATAAGGTTTGAATAACCTTCTTAGGGGTGAAATTTAGAGCGATAACATAAGTATCAAAGCTAAATTACTACTTACATACATATAGTGAAGGATAAAAATTGCATAGTCACACTAAGTGTGAGAACTACGTGTGGATTGATTCCCTCCTAAAAGTATTTGGGTATGTAAGTAGTGGTTAATAATTAATGGGGTTCATTTGTTTCAATAAAAATCATTACACTTCTTATTTTATTTTTATGTTTCTAGCTCTCATAAAAACACCTAGGGTTTTCAAGGCAAGGAAAAATATAGTAGAGGTTTCTGTGTGGAATTAATAGAATAATAATAACTAATAAATCTCAATAATACTAGGAAAAAATGTTACTAATCATATTTTTGTTACTTTCACAATGGAAAAATCCACGATCAACAAATAAGACTACATTACATAGTTTTCTAAGGAGTGCAAGATTGAATAGATATAGCTGTAGATTTTGTTTCTCAAACTTGAACTATCATATAGATGTTTTATCTTATTTTTTTATTATTAGATACTTTATAAAATCAAGTATAAACCATAAAATTTTAATTATATTACTATTTATTGTACTTTTTATATTTATCATATGCTACATGTCAATAAATACATATAATTCTACTTTTTATATTAATATAATTCTACTTTACATTTCAATTTATACGTTAATACCATATATTATTATTTAGATTACCTTTCATTATTTATGTCTATGAATATTATTAAATTTAAAAAAAAAGGATTAAAGCATAGGCATTCCATATGAGTACCCTTTTACACCATATGGATTTATTCTTCCATATCCACCACCATTGCATCTAGTTCTTACACCCTTTTAGTATTATTCACTACATATATTTTATATACACACTAAGTATAAATATATAGATTCAATTATTACACATATTAAAGATTATGGTACAAATATAGCTACCCCAAATGTATGGATTCCTTTTATATAGATATTTATACAACCTATTTATGTTGATTCCATGCACATATTTCATATGCAAGTATTATAATTTCCTATAAAACCAATTATAAAATTCCCATTACATTAAAAGCTCATTACAAATTCATGACAAAAAGTATTTAGTACAAGTCCTTGTTCACACTTAGTGACAGTTTAATGTGTTTCAAAAATTACATTGGTATGTGATCTTCTTATTATACAATATATTTCAAAAGATATGTTGCATCCTCAAGTTGATCATCATACACATGACACTTTTAATGATAATGATGAGGGTTATTATATATAATAAGATCATTTAGGTTTTGATTCATATATAGTGATACGCCACATAATTGTTCAGCATAAGGTCAACCTTCCTAGGTTTGATAATGACCCTCCCCATGACCATCTCTTAGATTGGTTAAATTTTTAGCATCTACCTTCAACACATGTTTAAAATAAAAATTTAAAAACCATTTAAATGTTCCAAAAAATATAAACAATATGACCTAAGCACAACATGATTTCTATTTTACATCATTTACATATGTTATTACTATAGTCTCTCTCTCTCTCTCTCTCTCTCTCTCTCTCTCTCTCTCTCTCTCTCTCTCTCTCTCTCTCTCTCTCTCTCTCTCTCTCTCTCTCTCTCTCTCTCTCTCTCTCTCCCCCTTACACACACACACACACACACACACTTAAAATTATACATGAATGATGTGTAGGACATTCATATATTTATTATAGATGGATACATATATATTGGACTATTATTTTACTCAGGAACCATGCCAATGGTTTGGGCATCTTATTTTACAGGTTACACAATTACAAGTTATTTTTTTATATGAAATGTTCACTTACCATTTTGAGCAACCGTGATTTATTACACATGCCTTTATATTACTCATAGTTTATATAATATTAAATTGATTTTTTACTCTACTATGTTATGAGATTTACATATAGGGATGGTATAGACTACATTAAATGTTCTATGTTTCTTGAATGTTATTTCCTTTGATAAGTATATATTCATTACTTATATATTAATTTTGTCTCTATATGCTTGTGTATGGGACATTTATTTCCTCTTTTCCTATAGATCCTTAGCCTTGTGTGTGTTGTATATATTTTCCATTGTAGGTGGTTTTTTATCCTTGTTTGTGTGACATTTACATTTAATTATATAAAACCCCTTGGCCTTATGTCTAACATATTTTTATATTATGTTTACTTATATTAAGTGACATTACTTGATGATCTTGTTGCGATTGATGAATTTTTACGTTCCATATTCCATATCACACACCTCCCTCTTTTGTGTAGTGGCATGATCCATATCATACACCTTTACTATATAGTTTTTTTATTACTTTTGTCAGCAATGATTCCTAATCCATGCCCAATTTTTATACATATTTTGACATGACACTTATATGCTCTTTCCTAACATATGTTTCATACATGTTTTGATGAAATTTTATATATTAAACATATTATTCACATGTTGAGATGATTATATATGATTAAACACTTATACATAATATGATAAAAATTAAATCATTATTGTGATATGTATGACTTACAAGCTATGTACCTCGACTCATAAGGGAGAATATAATTGTGTTTGTCATAGATATTTAAGGCTCCATGAGACCTAATTACATATTTTGGCATAGATTACAAAAATTACAGGGATTTCAACTTGGATCATTTATTAGATTGGGATAAATGTATGTATATTTCATAAATATTATGGGATCATGTGTCAAGCATGTGCTCATATGTTTTATACCATGAGTTAAAATATTTTCATAAATATTCATATTAAAATACATTTGGGGTATATTTACTCATTTCATAGGACACAAGCTACATATTTTTAGATATGAAATATATATCCATGAAATTATATATCAGATTAACACCACTCTATTCAAATTAAGGTGCATGAAGAATCTCCATGGACATTTCATATTTAAATTTATATTTATTTAATAAATTCAATGGTACTTAGTAGTGAGAACACTTGAATATATAAGGACATTTGTATCCAATAATTTATGTTTAAATGAGTAATGTGGTTCAGATTTAACACCTTCAATGGCATTAGAATTGATTAGCTAATCCAATATGTGGTTCATATATGTCATTTTTGGCTTAAAAGATTATAAAAAAATTAACTACATGTGGTAGTGTAGTTGAGGTTTATAGATGCTTTATTTCCATAACACTATTCCATTTGTTTTTTATTTTTTAATAAGGATTGGGGTCATTTAAATTCTAGTCCATGACCTTTTTATTAGTTAAAAAATTAGGTATTGATCACCCCAAAATATCCAAAATTTTTACCCAATAGGAACCATTATCACATGTTTTAAAAACGAAGCATCATCTCCAAAAATTTAAAGGCAAAATAATTCACCCAATTATAGGTGTACTATTTTCTTATTCTTCAAATTTCAATTTTTAATATATACATTTCAAAATTTATCCTATGAAAATTTACTATCACATTTTCATTGCATGTTTTATAGGATAAGTTTTCATGTGTGGATCATCTCCCTATGATAAAATTTGGCATACACACTTGGGTACATTTATATTTTATTTTACTCTAATATTTATATTGCATTTCAATACTAGGATAAACTAATGGATTTTTTAGATAATAAAATTTATTAATTTGTACTTAAAAATGACATTTTTGACTTATATTCATCCTAAATGAGTTTTGTGTACATACATTAATCTCACTGACAATTAAATCACATCCACATGCATTCTATGAGTGTGACCTGCCCACCACAAACAAAAATCCTACAATCTATGTCAAACCAACTAATTTTATTAATAATACATTTTTATATTATTAGACCATTCTTCATTATCCTTAAATGTAATGACAAAATCAAAACATACTGCCGAATGTTAGTGTGTGGGTTTAACAGTTTCACCTTGTGCCAATAAATCATTCAAATTCAAATTCAAATAATTCCTTTGGGTTAGCCAATCTATCTAGTGCATTGGCAACATGAGAGATTAATTAGGGTTTTATATAAATTCAAAATACATGTAATTCTATTACCCATATATCAATCACTTACCAAACATATTCAAATACTTGTATAATCAAAATGATTGTCCCATTATTCCAATTTTTATAATCCTTTACTAGGAGTTAGTTTTATTAGGTCTAAAGCACTCAAGAGCAAATCTAAAGTTTCATATTAATAATTAAAAAGAGTTAGATTATAGGTTACATACATTGAATAATCAAAATTTCACACATTCATATAACAAGTAAAATTACATATACTTTGAATTTATTCTTTAGAGTGTTTTATATGAATGCAACACTCAATTATTCAACATGTAGAAGTTGGTGTGAAATTAACCCACCTTTATTCCCTGTTTTCATGTAAATTTTCCTCATTACAAATGGACTAAGGGTTTAAGTTGAGGAGACATATATTAATGAGTCAAACACATAATTATACCTTAGGATTGTAAATAGAGTCAAAGGAAAAATAACACACATGTACATATCCAAACAAAGAAGAAAAATATATAGAGACAACAATCAGAATAAGAAGAAAACATCTAACGATATTGACATGTTGATCAAAATACTATATGATTGAAAATAAAGTTCTAGATCTTGATCTAAATGTATTGAATTCTAGTTTTCCATCCTTCATACCACTTTCTTACAATCTCAGTCCTCTATGAAGTAGTCAAAGCTAAATATCTTACAACTTTGATGTAATCTCCATATTTAGTAAGCTAAAGTGATAAATTAATTTAAATATTTTACACACACACACACACATATGAATACATTTAAAATAGTTATATTTAATTAGGGTTAATTAATCACATTAATCTAAAAGTAGATAAAACACTTACTCCCTTTACATTAGTAGGTGATATATTGATCGTAATGCGGTATTTTTGAGTGGTTTTTTCATTATACATAATTTTTAGAGTTCATCATAGTGGTACATATAGTTTTTATATATTTATATTTTGATTCATTTTAATCATATTTTTTTAGATGCTTCTTAGACAATTCATTCTTCAATCTATCATATTTTTTGCATAAATTTTTTTTTCATGAAATTTTGGTTTAAAATGTGGATTTTTCTTATAAAAATAAATTGGTGAACTCATATTTCTTAATTTATGTTAACTAAAATAATTTTCACTACTATATTATATTTTTTCAAATAGTAAGACTATTCTAATCATTTTGTGATACCACACCTATAAGTGGTACCCATTATTGCATCTTTTGGGACTCATATTAAGGTAAGTTTATTTCTAATCCATGTGCAATTATTCTAGAGGTCACTTAGTAAAGAATAGTTTATACATGTGTTATTGGGACCTTTTATAAATTATCCCTAATTTTACAATCCACCACTTTATGTTTTTATTCCTTGAACCGCCTAGTAGTAAAATTATGCTTCATTATTAATATCCATTTGGAAAAAATTAAAATTTTAATTAAAATAATTTTATCAATTATTATTATCCCTTGTTGAATTTTTTACATATTTTATTAATTTAGTTATTTAATTATAATTTAGTAGATAAAATCTAGAAAAATATTGTATCTATAAATAGAATACATCCCTACATTCATATTAAGTAACATTACCAAAATAATGCAAGGCCAATAAAAATAAAAAATGGCAAGGTGTGATGCACAAATTTTGGGAGATCAACATTCCTTGTAATATTTCCAAAAGTAATCAATTTATGTGTTCAATGAAGATGATATTGATATTTATCATATTAGAAATAAAATAATGGTTTGAAATTTCATGATAAAGAGAGCATATATTTTGGAGATAATTTTTTTATTTCATTCCCTTCTACAATCTAGCCCAAAAAATAATAATAATAATTTTTCTTATACGAAACTAGTCATTATATAATATATGGTAAATATTTAAAATAATAAAATGGAAGAAGAAAACCTATGTCCTTCAATATATTTGGCCTCATGGATTTTAATTATTACATGATAACTGGTGTTTTGAAAAGCCATTTAATGTTTTCAATGAAACTACCCATTCATATATTATCTCATGGAAGGCCATCATTGTACTAAACACATTTGTTGAAAAGGCTAAAAAGTCATTAAGAAATTTATGTTGGTATATTTATATTCGAAATCCATAATATTTGGTAGAATGTGGAATCTTTTTGAAAAAATATCAATAGATTTACTATGTCATATTATCAAATGTTAGTGCATGCTAAAAGTCTAATTACACTCAAATTTAAAAAAATTATATCACTCTAATTAAATACACATGTTATTTGATGTGTAGAAGCATTTCAAGTGAAAATGTAAAACATTTTAGAAAATTTCTAAATATTCTAAATACATGCATATTAACTAAAAAATATAAATAAATCCAATTTCATCCTTGGCATCTACATTCAAAATGTCAAATTCAACATAAATAGTCTAATTTTATTTTAAGAATTTAATTTAAATACACACAAAGATGCTAGTAGAGTCCATGCATGTAGAAGAGTCCATGAAGGTATTCTAAACAACACCAAAATCAAGGCCATTATATAAATCCACAAGGTTATAAAAAACAAAATATTTATCTCATTTATGATGAAAAAAGGCCATGAACCAAAATATTGTTGGTATAATTCCTTCACACAAGGCTCATCTAAAAATAATAAGCCCATTAACAAATAATTATCATAATAGAAAGAGGTACAAGGTTAGAATAATGGAAAGTCAAGAAAGAAACAATATTAACAAGACAACATTGTTGAAAAAGAATAAAATCACTCAAATGAGGATTTCCTATATGTTACACATTCTCATGAGGAATCAACTTCATAAAGTTCTATTTGGCATGTTGACTCTAGTGAAACTCGACCCATGTATAAAAGACAAGATTGGTTATACAATTTTAATGAGATACCTCATAAAAATCATGTATCTTTAGGTGATGATTCATCCTATGATGTTCAAGGCATTGGTAACATATCCTTACCACTTGGATAACATGACTAAAAAATTTATGATATCTTATTTATCCATGACTCACTAAGAATATTGTCCTTATTAATCAATTGATTTAACACAACTTATAGGTTGATTTTGATTATAAAGGCTGTAAGAATATGTGTCTCATCAAAGATAATATGAAAACTATAAAAGTTTTTTACAACCATCTAGATTTGGGAATTTTTTCTAACTTGACTTTGTTAAAAAAAAAGTCAAATGCTACAAAACGATTTAGAATTTGATAATTTATGCTTCAAAGGTATGGATATTTGGCCTGGTTATCTAGTAGGAAAATAACATAGAGAATTATTTAGAAAACATATCTATATAACTTTTGGATAGTAAGATATGGTACAAAAGGATTTTTGTGGAGCCATGACACATAGTCAACATGGGTTTTAATATTTTATACTCTTTGTTGAAGACCACTTATTCAAATTGTGGATATTTTATTTAAAGACAAAGGACCAAGCCTTCAACATATTAAAATAATTCAAATCCAATTTGGAAATAGAAAATGGTATTAAAATCAAACATCTTCACTCAAATTGAGGGGGAAAATACACTATTAATGTATTTTTAGATTATTTTAAATAACATAGTATTCACTAACAAAAAAATCCACTTTATACTCCACAATATAATGCTTTTGCACAAATGAAAAATTAAACTATCATAGAAATGGTATGTTGAATGATTGAGAATGTATGATTGACATGTAAATATTGGGCATAAGTACTATACACAATAGTTTATCTATTAAATAGGTCATCTATTATAGATTATGATGGTGTAAATCCATAAGTATCATAGAAATGATATAAACCTTCGTTAACTCCATATTCAATTTTTTGGATATAAGAGATACATGGATGTTACTAAAAATAAGAGAAATAAACTAAACAAAAAATACATAACCTAGGCTATAGTGAAGAATCAATGGCCTACAAACTTACAGATCTAAAAACAAAGAAAATATACATAAGGGTGTTGAGTTTAATGATAAAGCTAATTACAATCTACCTCTAATACACTCAAGTGATTTACAAATGGGATGTGTAGAAAGTTTTTAAAGTGATGAAAACACTAATGGTGATAGTGATGCTGGAGATAATGGTGTAGTTACACCACCCACAAGAATAATTAAATGTGTTCTTAAATTATATATGTGTACAATACCAGATGCTAAGTTAAATGGTGCTCTTGACACATCTACCATTGGACCAAAGACACATAACATGACTTGAGAAGACATAAATTCTTCCCTAATGAGCACTATTATTGAATAAATTGATCCCTTTAAGGTTTAATAACCCTTAGAGATAAAATGTTAGATATTCCACCAAAGAAGAAGCCAATTAGTTTCAATTGGGTTTTAAAAACAAAATATAAATTAGATGTTTATATTGGATATCAGAAGGCATAAATCATAAAAAATGGTATGCTTATAATAAAGGCATTGACTATGAGGGAAATTTTATTTCCATGGCCCAGATCAAGACTATCATAATGATATCTTCTCTATCTACACATATTAATCAAAATTTCACCAAATAGATGTCAAAAGTGGCTTTATAAATGAATATATATAAGAATAAGTCTACATGAATTAAATGGAAGGTTTTATCACATCTAGTAATGAAGTAAATGTTTGTAGACTCATAAAATCATTCTATGGTCTCAAACAAGCTCCCAAAGCCTCATATATAAAAAATAATGATCACCTCATTCAACATGGATTCCTTGTGATCGAAATATCTACCCAAATTAAAAATTAATTGGGAGGGGAGGGTAGGGAGATTGTGTTTTTGTTGTATATATATATATGACCTAGTCATTATTCATATTTTAGTGAGGATGACTAATGAAACCAAGAAAAAACTCAATCAATTATTCAACATGGAAAATCTTGGGATACTACACTATTGTCTTTGACTAGAAGAATCGAAAAGTGAGCACCACACATTTATCTCTTAAATTAAATATACCAAGGAAAAACTTGAACCATTTTAAATGAAGGATTGAAAAACTAGTGCTTCACTTACAAAGATAAGGCTTTAGTTGTATTGTACATATGCATCACCATAAATAAATACAACTCTCTATCAATAGTGTATTGGGAGTCTTATTTTATTGACATATATTAAGTCAAACATTGAATCTATGTTATAATATATCTTTCATGATTCATGATGGACATGAAGTTGTCTCATTTTAATGTATAAAATAATATATTGAGATATATAAGGGGTAGATGGATAATGGCCTAGAGTACAAGAAGAATGATGCTTTATTTTTGATATAATATAAGGTCTTAGATCATGTAGGTAATATTGATGACATAAAATCCACTTTTGGACATGTATTATTTTTTTGATTTGGTCTTATGTCATGAGGGAGGAATAAATAAAACATTTTTTCTTGATCTTATACTAAAGCATAATATAGTGAAACAAAAGGAGTTGTCTATGAAGTGGTATAGTTACATCTCATATTGGAAGGCTTAGGAGCACCACAAAAGAAACTTGCTATATTGTATTATGATAATAGGTGTCCTTAAAATTGTTTTTAATCTATTATTTCATGAGTGCATAAAGTAAATTGAGTTACAAGTATATTTCATACATGAACATGTTCAAATACTTAATGTCCATCTCTAATTTTTCCCAATAGAAGTACCACATGAATATGTCTTCACTAAGTAACCTACATGGTAAAAATTTAAGGAATTCAAATAATCTCTCTTTTTCACTTGAGACTCTACTGAATTAAGGGGGGAATGTTAGGCATATCCTAGGGGTGATTATAAAAACATAGTGAAATCAAATTTAGTTTGTAGTTATTTTGTTATATCTAATATCTCCTAAATTCAACATTAGTTGAGATTTATTACTTTTTTATAACTCCCATTTGTTAATGATCATATTTTATAAGGATTTTTATTTTCTACTTAGTCCTATTATGAGAAATGATATTTCTATAAATAACCAATGTAATAGTTTACTATTTAGTTGAATATATTGTTATTCTCTTCAATATAAATTGAAGTATTAAAACACCCAAGTTTAGTGCACAGATGTCTTCACTAACGCTATTGTAAAATTTCTATTTTTGAAACTATATGTTCAAGTTGTTAGTCACATCAATATCAAATGGGATAATGATAATTAAATGTTGTTGAGTGTTAACACAACCTATAGGTTGATTTTCATTATAAAGATGGTAATAATATGTGTCTCATCAAAGATAAAATGAAAACTATAAAAGTGTTTTACAAGCATCTAGATTTGGGAATTTTTTCCAACTTGACTTTGTTCAAAATAAAAATAAAATACTGAAAAAGGATTTAGAATTAGATAATTTATGGCTTCAAAGGTATGGACATGTGAGTTTTTAATACCTCGTTTCACTCAACCATCATAATAAGAGATGAGGAGTTCCTCTAATAAAATCAAGATGGATATTTGGCTTGCTTATCTAGTAGGAAAATAACATAGAGCATTATTTAGAAAATGTATCTATATAACTTTTGGAAAATAAGATCTAGGACAATAGTATTTTTGTGGAGCCATGACACATAGTCAACATGGGTTTCAATATTTTATACTCTTTGTTGAAGACCAGCTATTCAAATTGTGGATATTTTATTCAAAGAGAAAATACCAAGCCTTTAACATTTTCAAACAACTCAAATCCAATTTGGAAATAGAAAATGGTATTAAAATCAAACATCTTCACTCAAATTGAGGGGGAAAATACACTATTAATGCATTTTTAGATTATTTTAAATAACATGGTATTCACTAACAAACAAATCTACTTTATATTCCACAATATAGTGTTGTTTCACAAAGGCAAAATTACACTATCATAGAAATGGTATGTTGAATGATTCAGAATATATGATTGACATGTAAATATTGGGCATAAGTATTATGCACAATAGTTTATCTATTAAATAGGTCATATATTATATATTATGATGGTGTGACTCCACAAGTATCATGGAAATGATATAAACCCTCATTAATTCCATATTCAGTGTTTTGGATATAAGAGATACGTGCATGTTACTAAAAATAAGAGAAAAAACTAAATAAAAAATACATAACGTAGGCCATAGTGAATAATCAATGGCTTATAGACTTATGGATATATAATTAAGGAAAATATACATAATTAAGGGTGTTGAGGTTAATGATAAAGCTAATTACAATCTACCTGTAATACACTCAAGTGATTCACAAATGGGACATGTAGATAATTTTTAAAGTGATGAAAACACTAATGGTGATAGTGATGAAGGGGATAATGGTGTAGTTACACCACCCACAAGAATAATTAAATGTATTATTAAATTAGATATGTTTACAAAACTAGATGCTAAGGTAAATGGTGCTCTTGACACATCCACCATTGGACTAAAGACTCATAACATGACTTGAGAAGAGGTCAATTCTTCCCTAATGAGAACTATTATTGAATAAATTGAGCCCTTTAAGGTTTAATAACCCTTAGAGATAAAATTTTGGAAGACTTCCATGAATATAAATATCAATCATTAATGAAACATAACACACATAAAAAATCTTAGATCCTCTACCAAAGAAGAACCCAATTAGTTGCAATTAGGTTTTAAAAACAAAATACAAATTAGATGTTTAGATGGATATCACAAGGCATAAATAATAAAAAATGGTATGATTATAATGAAGGCATTAACTACAAGGGAAATTTTATTCTTATGGCCAAGATCAAGATTATCATAATGATATCTACTCTAGCTACACATATAAATTGAAATTTCACTAAATGGATGTGAAAAGTGGCTTTATAAATGAAGATATATAAGAAGAAGTCTACATGAATTAAATGAAAGGTTTTATCCCATCTAGTAATTAATTAAAAGTGTGTAGACCCATAAAATTATTATATGGTCTCAAACAAGCTCCCAAAGTCTCATATATAAAAAATAATGATCACCTCATTCAACATGAAGTCCTTGTGATCGAAATATCTACATAAATCAAAAATAAATGGGGAGTGGAGGGTAGGGAGATTGTGTTTTTGTTGTATATATCTATGACCTAGTTTTTACTCATATTTTAGTGAGGATTACTAATAAAACTAAGAAAAAACTCAATCTATTATTCGACATGGCAAATTTTGGGATAGTACACTATTTTCTTTGATTAGAAGTATGGAAAAATGAGCACCACACATTTATCTCTTAAATTAAATATACCAAGGAAAAAATAGATAAATTTTAAATAAATTATGTCAAACCTATTGCTTCACTTACAAATATAAGGATTTAGTTGTATTGTACATATGCATCACCATAAATAAATACAACTCTCTATCGATAGTGTATTGGGAGTCTTATTTACTTGACATATATTAAGTTAAACATTGAATCTATGTTATCATATATCTTTCATGGTTCATGATCGACATGAAGTTGTCTCATTGTAAAGTATACAAGAATATATTGAGATATATAAGCAGTAGAATGGATAATGGCCTAGAGTACAAGAATAATGATGTTTTCTTTTTATATAATATAAGGTCTTAGATCATGTAGGTAATATTCATGACATAATATCCACTTTTGGACATGTATTATTTCTTTTATTTGGTAATATATCATGAGGGAAGAATAAATAATTTTTTTTTTCTTGATCTTATACTAAAGCATAATATAGTGCAACAAAAGGAGTTATCTATGAAGTGGTATGGTTACATCTCATATTGGAAGGATTAGGAGCACCACAAAAGAAATTTTCCATCTTGTATTATGAAAATGAAGGTGTTATTAAACTTTTTTTTAATCTATTATTTCATGAGTGTGTAAAGTAAATTGAGGTAGAAGTACATTTCATACATGAACATGTTCAAATACACAATGTTAATCTCTAGTTTTTCCCAATAGAAGTACAACATAAATATGTCTTCACTAAGTCACCTACATGGGAAAAATTTGAGGAATTCAAATAATCTATCTCTTTTTCAATTGAGACTCTATTGAATTAAGGGGGGAATGTTAGGCATATCTTAGGGGTGATTAAAACAATAGTCAAATCAAATTTAGTTTGTAGTTATTTTGTTATATCTAATATCTCCTAAATTCAACATAAGTTGAGATTTATTAATTTTTTATAACTCCTATTTGTTAAGGATCATATTTTATAAGGATTCTTAGTTTCTGCTTAGTCTTATTATGAGCAACTATGTCTCTATAAATAAACCAATGTAATAGTTTATTGAATGTTTAACTGAATAAATTGAAGTATAAAAATAACCAAGTTTAGTGTGCAGATGTCTTCACTAAAGATATTTTAAAATTTATATTTTTGAAACTATGTGTTCAAGTTGTTAGTCCCATCAATATCAAGGGGGATAATTACAGTTAAGTGTTGTTGAGTGTTAATTTTATACTAGACAAATTAATGCAATTTGTTTAAATTAATTTAAAGTCTATTTAAGCTAATTGTAGAAGAACAAAGTTATACAATGTGTATATATAAGATTAATTTATTGTCATGAAAATAGTTTTTATTTTCATCTTTCAAGTAGATTCTAAATAATGTATTCAAAAAAAAATGTTCATATGCAATTATATATATACATTTTAGTAGACTAGTTTTTATTTAGGATAATGCAAAGAAGAATATGAAGAAACAAAACATTCTATAGAATAAGTGTGATGGTATAATTTTTTTGTCTTGTATATGGAATATTAGTTGTGAATGATTTTTATATTTAATTTTTTTTATTTGATAATGATGTATTTAATTTATAAAAAAAAATCAATGCCACCATCAACAATTTTCCATACATAATAAATTATTTCTTCAAGATATGACATATTTAGGACCACCCAAAATCTAAATATCACCATCTAAAACATTATACAAAACAATTGTAGGGTGTGTCATCTATTTTTTAGATACCAACTAATCATGATTTTAATATATGGAAAAAGCTATAGGGTTTAAAGGAGGATATAAAAATAAATATGATCATTATCTCTACACAACATCAATAAAAAAAGAATCATAAGACACTAGGCTTCCCTAAAAACAAGGATTGGTATCTTATCCTCTATAAAAATAAAGTAGGATGGTCTCCACCATCTCCCAAACACCAATAAGTATTTTTTCACCATCTCAGCACTAAAAAAAATTGGGAACCTCCTTTACCATAGAAAAAATGAGGAGGATATAAAAATCAACAACAAAATTGAAGAGCTCCACAAAAACAAAAAACTTATCATGTAGGGTAATAGTCTCATAGACAAGGACCAATGCAAAAATAGAAACCAATTGTCTTATATTTGTGAAATGAGGTAAATCACATCACAAAATTTCCCACTTAATCCTTAGATGGAAATTTATTTTGCCTATTGCATAATGTCTATTACACATTATGTTGAGGATTTTTGTGTACGTTAATAGAATTATAAGGACAAAAAGGTGAAAAATGTATATATGGTTAACACTGAAATAAAATAACCTATGTACATACATTAAATAATCAGGATGCAACACAAAATAAGAACTTGGTTTGTTAGATATTCCTAAAGATTTATGAATTTGAAAAGTAGAACATAACATATATAAATATCTTAAAGGAGAAAAAATATCAATCACCAAAGTTTCCAAGATAAATTATATCAAATGATGGGAATGTTGGAAATTGTAATTTCTTCCTCCACTCATAATGCATCATTTAATAATTACTGTTTGTCAACACATGATATCGGTTGTTAGGCATAGTTAGTGGCTTAATAAAAGTAGACAATAAGACCTTTATATATTGAGGCATATTGTATGTTTTTTAATCATCAAGAAATAAAATATAAATCACATGGAGAAGAATCTCTAGTTTTTATATAATGATGTAGCATTCCGTTTGTGTTGTGTTTAATTTTATTTTAAATTTGGTGTCAGTCCTTGTAAGATCCAGGGATCATAAAAGAGAAGAAACAAACAAATTTAAGAGCATTAAACTTGAGGTAGAATGTATAAAAGAGAACATGTTTTTATAAAATAAAAAGATAGTGCATTTTTATTTATACCAAATAAATATTGATATAGTCAATAGATAAAGATAAAAAACTTTGTAGACTTCGATATGCATTAAAAAGGGAATAGTGTTAAGAACTACATGGATGATTAAATTGAAGATTGGATCTAACAATATCATCCAATATTAAAATTTGTAACAATCAAGGACATTATGGAATCCAAAGAGAGGAGATTTGAATATAGTAAAAGGTTTCATGAGATGCAGTCCAATAGAAGTTAAAGAACTGCCTCTCATTTTCTATTTTCCTTATCAGCAATAATAAATACCAAAATTAGACACCAATATAGGAGTTTTTCAAAATACATGTTAGAGGAATAATTATAAGTTGGAGAAAGATAATACAACATGGAAAAAGACTTGGAAGATAAGATTAAAGTTTTTACAATGAATACACTTAGCTAAGGCATGGGAAGGATCATGAAAGTTAAAATAAGAAGGCCTTATCCTTTATACAAACTAAATAATTTTTTGAGACATAGAGAGAAATATTTCACATAAAACCAAACAACAAAATAACAATGGGTTGAGAAGCAATCTGAAACTAGTAACATGGCTAAATTAGATGGAAAAATCTGATAGTGTTTGCCAACATTTGACAAATATAATTATGATGTTTGGGAAAAGAAGATGAAGATTATAATGATTTATGGGAGTGTGTTTTTACTATATTTACATAAGTTATCAACCAAGCTACCTATAATTCATTGAAAAATGCATAAAATATAAAACTAAAGAAAAATAGGAGAAAGGATATAAAAGCTTTAAATATGATCAAGAAAGCCATGCCAGAAGCCATATATCCAAGAATGATAATATCTAATAATTTAAAGGAGGTATGGGAAACCCTTCAAAACTCATATAGAGGTAATAACAAGGGATGATTAGTCAAACTCTAGTTGTTTAGGAGATAATTTGAAATATAGAAAATGAATGATGGTGAGTCCATTTTTGATTTTCATATGAAAGTTTCTAATTTAACCAATCAGTTAAGAATTACATTTTGTGAATCTATATAATATGAAAGGTTTGATGAGAAAGTACTTAGAATATTATCATTGAGATGTGATCTGATTATCATTGTAATTGAGGAGGCTAAAGACCTTTCAAATATGACATTGGATGATTTGATGGGTTCTCTACAAATGCACAACAAATAATTGAATGGATCCTATCCTTATCACCTAGAGTAGGGATTCAAGGCTTAGTCCGATGAAAGGTAGGGGGAGAGGAAGAGACAATAAAGGCATAAGATTCAAAGGTAAAGGAAGAGGAGTAAACTATTATGGAAGAAGAAGATCAAATAGTCAAAAATGATCAAGCAGTTCACAATTAGATTTTTGAGACAAGAAGAGGAAAAATAATTTAAATGAAAGCTATAATAAAAGTAATGTTTAGTGATTTTATTTTAAAATTATAGCCATTTATCTAGTGAATTTAAAAAGTGATAGCATGATAAAACTAGGCAAAGTTTAAATGTAACTAATGAGAATGTAAGTGAACCTAAAAATTTGCCAAATAAGTTCATTGTATGTAATATTATTGAGTAGAGCAACATTGAGGTTTGGTATTTAGAACGTGCTTTTAGTAACCACATGAGTGGAAATAACAACTTATTTTCCTCCATTGACAAGAATATTCAGTTTGAGATTAAGATGGGGAACAATGAAAAAGTTCCTATTGTTGGTACATGGATTGTCATCATCTACACCAAACAAGGTGAAACAAAATAAATCTAGGATGTCTACTATGCTCCAAATATAAACCATAATCTATTGAGTATTGGATAGTTAGTCCAAATAGAATTTGTAGTCCTGATGGAGAATGGAGAATGCACAATCTTTGATAAGGAAGAAGCAAGAATAAGATAGCTATAGTTTAAATGTCAATGTACAACTTTTTCCCTCTCAATATGTAAATTGGTCCTCTCAAGAGTAAACCAATACTATAACAAAAAACCTTCAAGACCATCATCAAAGACACATTCATACTTTGGAATTCAAGGTGTAGGCATTTAAGTTATTTTGGATTTGATATTTTATTTAAGAAGAATACTGTTAGAGGTCTACCAAGAATAGTATAACCTTAAATAAAATGTGAAGCATGTATCTTTGGAAAATAACATAGGCACCCCTTTTAATCAGGGATGTCTACGATGGAAAAAACACCATTAGAGTTGGTGCACTCATATCTGTGTGGCCCAATGAAAACTCTCACCCACTCCAAAAATGCATATTTCTTGGCCTTCACATATGATTATAAAAGGAAGACTTGGGTTTATTTATTAGAGAATAAATATGAGACTTTTAGAAAATTCAAGTGGTTCAAGGTATTGGTTGAGAAACAAAGTAGATACTCCACCTAGATATTGATATAAGATAAATAGGGAGATTATGTATCTAAATAATTTATAATTTTTTATAAAAGTGAAGGCACTAAAAGGTATTTTACATCTAGATACACTCCACTGCAGGATGGAGTGGTAGAAAGAAAGAATAGGACCATATAAGAGATGGATGCAAGAATGTTGAATGACAAAGTACTTTCAAAATAATTTTGGGGTGAAGTTGTATCAAAAATGATATACATATTAAATAAGTATCTAACTAATGTTGTTTGAAATAAGACTCTACAAGAACCATGGAAAATATAATTTATAGTGTTGAGAAGCTATGAATATTTGGGTGTGTGGCATATGCTCATGTGCTAAAGGAAAAGAGACATAAATTTGATGATAAAAGAAAAAATCGTATCTTCATTGAATATAATGAAGACACTAAAGCATATAAATTATAAACCTTATTACAAATAAGACTCTAATTAGCAATGCTATTGAATACATTGAGAATGAATCATGGGATGACACTATTGACACTGCCTAGGGTATATTGGTAAAGCTAACCATGGATGGTATAGAAGATGGAAATAAGGAAAATGAAGCTAAACCAATCATAGATAAATGGGTAAGTGCACAGAGTTGGGAAATAATTTTGTGGACATTTTTGGTAATGTGATCGCATTAATAAATAACATGATCATGTTATTTTATTAACGAGATTGTGTTATTTAAATCATGGCTCAGTAATTACTAAGCCATAATATCATCACATTATTAAATAATAATATTGTGTAATTTAAAATAATAACATAATCGCATTATTATTATTTTCAATAACATAATCATGTTAATAATGTAATTATGTTAATTGGGTTACTAAAAAAATTGAAAATTGAAAGCAAATTCATCATTTTGTATTTGATTTTCATTTGATATCCTTGGATTCTGTGATCATGTTTTATGTGAGAGAGATACAATCTTCACATAAATCCACTAAATTCATCTCAATAAGCTGTTAATTGATTATGCCACCATATATAGGAGATAATTGATTAAAATTTACACTTGTTAACCCTAATTTTTCATTTTTTTCATTGTTTAACCTTAATGTTTAGTAACTTTAGTAATTTTTAGTTGTGATTTGTTTGTTTTGAATAACTATTCCTACTAACCCTCATAACCCTCCACAAAACCCACTTGTTCCTCCTCCTAACCCTCAACCTAACCCTCCACAAAACCCTCTTGTTCTTCCTCGTATCCCTCCATATAACCCTCCTATAGTTCTAAAAAACCCCTAGATTCTAATTTATAACATTAAGGGAAATAAAATTGAAATTAAATAATTAATTGGGAGAATGAGTGGTCCCAGCTATACCATCCCACACCACACCCATCTAACTAATTCCATAAAGACATTATTAGGTTAATTCAACTTTATAACCAATCAAATTGATATATGGACTTCATATCGAGATAATTATAGGGCTTATTATGCTAGAATTATCAGTACTTGATGTCAATAACAAATAAATATAAATATCCTATATTTGTACCTTATTCATTTACCCAACCACCAATGCCCCATTTCTCATAACCATTAAACATTTTCCAATCAATCTCTACTAACATAACTTAATCACAACCAATTTTTGGGATTGATGGTGTATGGTTTTTGATTATCCACCATGTAATAACGATAAGGCCCCATTGTATTTTTTGAGGAATCTCTACTATGATTTTATCCTCAATGAGTTTACAAACTATTTTAATTTTAGTGAGTTGTAGGGCTGAGGGAAAGCCTTTGTGTAGGATCATCTAGGTGCACATCGTGTGGTTAATCGGCCTATGAGGATCCATATCCAAAAGCCACTCAAGCCCTAGATCCCCTTTGTAGTTAAATAAGTCATGGAGATCAACAATATGCATGCTCTTATTTTTTCATTGATATACTTTTTCATCATACGAGTAGGATCTCGTAGATCGATGTTAGACATATGCCACCTAGTGCACATACCTAAAGCTACACTTTTAGTTCTTGTGAAGATATGTGTACTAGAACTTCTGATTAAGATCAAGTTGGTGGTTAAGAGGGACTGGATAATATTGTTATGAGTGATGAGTTTTTGACACACACATTTGATGCTCAGACATCAACCACTACATAGATGCAACTATATTTTATATAAAATGTCATTTTAAATTTGAGTTATATTTCTAAATCTAATTTAGATAAGAATTAATTTACATATAAATTGAATAATATATATTTCATTTTTTATGTCATAGGAGGTAATGGTGCCTTCATAATCATAGTTGACATTTGTAGCATTTGATTTGATGCAACCATTATTTACATATTCATATCTATCTCTTGGCCCATCCACTACTGCATCTATCTATGTTAGGATGACACATTTTACTTATACATATTTAAAATTTAGATTTAATATTATGCTCTATATACATTTAGTCTATGTATATTTTCTTTGTAAATTTAAGTTATATTTATCTATCAAATATATTTATGTATAGGTTCTAACAAGGTTCCCTTACATGAATGGAAACACACACTTACCTCTACCAAATACCTAGCTCTGATGTTTTCTTATCCTTCTTTGTCTTCCATCTTCAACCTCTTTATCTATTTGATCACTTCACATTTACTAGGTCTTTCTTAAACTCACTCTTACCTACTCAATGGATATTAATCCTCCTTGTATTCACTCAATCAAAGTCATTTTACTAAAACTACCTCTACAATATTTCATTTTAACATCAACCTCCTCAGTTCATTCTCTCTCTCTCTCTCTCTCTCTCTCTCTCTCTCTCTCTCTCTCTCTCTCTCTCTCTCTCTCTCTCTCTCTCTCTCTCTCTCTCTCTCTCTCTCTCTCTCTCTCTCTCTCTCTCTGAGTCTACATGCTAATCTGATTTTTTCCTTCCATAATACTTATAATATCATATACCTACTCAATTAAATCTCATTTCATGAATTCAACCATTTCAAAAACCCCCAAGCTTCAACTCTTCACTTAATTCTTCTTTCCTCTTTGACACCTTCCTTCTACTAGCCCTGTTTTGAGGCAAACCTCCTTGTTCTGAGTAAATTACAAAGCTACCAACAAAAAAATACCCACATTAATATACTTTTTAACATTAAATAGCTCATGTAGGGACTTTCATAATTTAAATCTCTTTGGAGAACACCTAACTCAACACCCCTTAGGACTCATTAGGTCTCCTAAGCTTAATTAAAGGCTACTAAATATAAAATCATACAATATGGACTCAAATAGAATTTAAACATTAAAAATACTTATTTTTATATAATACACATGTCCATAAATTTTAATGACTTTTCATCTATTAAATCACTTGTTATCTCATTTTCTAGTTTCAAACCCTAACTTGTGTTGTGTCAGTCCTACACCTACCTTAAAGGATAATAAAAGAGATAAAATTACCTTTTAAAAATTATAAAAGATTATAAGGCTTGAAATGTCCTTGTGCTTTCTTTATGTATCTTCTTGAATTATTAATTTCCCTTTATCAATACTAAATCATTCCCAACATGTAATTTTACAAAAAAATTGCACCCCTCCAACATGACTATCTCAATGAATAAGATGTAATAAACCATTTATAACCTTTACCTTCATTTGAGATAAATTAAAATAATCAAACAAATGGAAAAATAATATCCAAAAACATTCACAATACCTTAAATCCTCAAATCTATTTCCAAGAACTCTATATGGTCTTTCTTTATAACTATGCAAAATCAAAATTGTTATTAATTAGGATGCATATAGTCTTCCCATATATTTTGAATTTTGTCAATATTATTGATGATGTAAATGTGGTTACATTAATTTAATATATCTCATCTAACCCTTATTCATCTTTCAATCATTTATGATGACATTTTAAACTAACTATGTTGTCCTCTTTCTAATTGTGCTTGAAGACAAAGTATTGAAATTTGGGTTTCACTACTTTGAAAATATAGACTATTGAATTGAATCTTATCTGAATGGAAATATGAACACCTAATCCAAAACTCAAAATATTTGGTTGAAATATAATTTAAGAAACAAGAAAAACACAATTGTAATAATGTTATCTCTATGAAGAGATGTTTTATTGATCAAATTTGCTGATCCAAACATATGCCTATCTCTAAGAAGAGATGTATATTTTCAATTTTGGGTTACATATTAATTTATACACACTCTTAGTGTAGGATGAGGATTTTTAAGGTCATAAATCATGATGGAGATCAATTGGTTTGACTTTCATGATTTACAACAATACATAATTCAAGGAATTACTATTTTTAGAAACTTACTATTTTTAGATTGTACTACTAAAATTGAAATTTGGGATACTTACATTTGGTTTTTATGGCTTAAAATCAAAAAATTATATACCCTTTCCATCTCACGGTGTTCCACTCATTCTTAGCTTTCCAACAGTTCAAACAGGGAGTCAAACGGAGCTATGATGCAAAAGTTATGGCTCCTAGAAGTTCTGCCACCAATTGGGGTAGAACTATCACCCAAATTATCACGTAAAATATTTCTCAAATAATTTATTCCTCTTTGAGAAGAATTGGTCCCCATTTAATCAATATTTGTCATCAACTGTGGTAGTTATGTTTTGATTTGATTCTTGATTTATACTTGGCACGGATTGTGCTTTGTGGAGCTGTGCAAGGCCCGATTATTCACCATTTTTGTCTAACCATCAATCTGTGGATGGAAGGCCATGATATTATTTATTTTTGTATCTATTTTCTTATAGTATTATGTATTTTTTGTAGTTAGGGCTACAACATCGACCCTTTTTTATTTTTGTGGCTTGACCACCCTGAGAATGAATTTTTTAACACTAATTAGGGAGATAGATTTAGAAGGTGGTGCTTATGGTACCCTATAGCACCATGTTCCAAGAGTGAGGGTGATCCTTTGAGTTATTGATTCATAGATGCCATGTCAATCAAACATGAATGTCTAACCAAAGAGTACATCATAAACATCTAGATTAACCACATCACATAAGAACTCATCTTAGAAAGGTTTTATTGCATATGAGATAAGACATTGGTGGGTGACACGAAAGTTTCTCCCTAGACTCAAACATGTAATACTATATGGCTTTGGGTGAGGCTTTATGGATAACTTTAGGCTTTTCACAACATTAGTAGAGATTAAATTCTTTTGACTCCCACTATCAAGAATGAAATGCAGAGGCTTACTTTCACCCATAACTTAGAGTGAAACAAACTTTCTTTATCATTTGGCCTCTCCTCATGGGTCTATGAATAAATAATGATGGCATTGAGATCAACGTCTACAATCTCTTTTTCATCCTCTTTGATTGTAGGGTGTGTATGAGGCAGAGCAGTATATGTTGAAGGTTGTGACTTAGAAAGTAGGGACTTGATGGCTTGACATTATTCTTTGGAGTGCATTCCATATTTATGGTAATCATACCCTTTCCAAGTCTTCCCTTCTTTTTTCTTCCAATTTTGGCCTCGTATTTGACCTTTTTTTCACTTTTCCATTTTTAAGGTTAACTCTTCATATTCATTCTTCCATGCTTCTACTCAATCTTCATTGTGAATTTGTACACCTCAGTGAGGGTTTCTAAATTGAAGAGTTCCATCTCCCCCTATATATACCATTGTATTTCATGATTATATTTGAGAAACTTTTATTTTTAACTTTATTATATGCCCAATCTCATAAATAGAGAATGACAAATGTCAGTGTAATCTTGAACAAACTATTCCTCACCTTGGTGAAGTTGTTGCCACTCTATATATAGATCATCATATGCTCCAATTGGGTAGTATACTTCATTTTTAGCTTATATGAAATCATCCTAGGTAGGTTCCACCTCAAGGCCAATATCATCCATACTAAATCTCTTCTTGTATACTTCCCACCAATTATTGATAGGCAATGATGCTTTCAAAAGAGTAAAAGTAATCTTCTCTTTATTGGTTTATTTATTTATATAAAAATAGGAAGACAATTGATCCAACCAATTTTTTACTACATTAGGATTAATTTAGCATTCAAATGTATGGATATCAACATTCACTTGAACCTTCAAGGGTGTTGGGGCACTGAAAGAATGTGGTGGTGAAGATGAGGAGCTAGAATTTCCCATCGATATTTATTGGAGAATTTGAGTGAATTGTTATAGCATCTATGATTGATGATATTGGAGGGCTTCATTCACCATTTCCTTGAAAGGATTAGATTTTTTTATGTTGTCAACAATTTGAGATCATTTGGAGTGAATAGGTGGATAGTTTGGAAGTTTTGTTATTTTCCACCTAGGCTTCTTATAGCCTGACCTCACCCTCAGGATAATACACTCTCAAGACAAACCACTCTAATACCATTCATCCAAAAATCAGAAGCTTTGGTTGAATTATAATTCAAGAAACAATAACAACACAATTTTAATAATGCTATCTTTGAGAAGAGATGTTTTATTGACCAAATTTGCAGATCCAAACATATGTCTATCTCTGAGAAAAGATGTCTATTTTCCATTTTGGGTTACATATTCATTTATACAATTTTTGAAGGTATGAGGAGGATGTGTAAGGTCACCAATCTTGCAGGAGATTAATTTGTTTGACTTCTATGATTTACAATAATACAAAATTTGAGGAATTACTATTTTTAGAAACTTACTATTTTTAGATTGTACTACTGAAATTAAAATTTAGTGAACTTCCATTTGGTTATTTGGGGTTAAAACCCACCGAGTAGAGATTTGTGCCATCTCATGGTGTTATCCTCATTCTTATCTTTCCAATGATTCAAATGGGGAGTCAAATGAATCTATGGTGAAAAAGTTATGGCTCTCAAACATTTTGCCACTAATTGGGGTAAAACCATCACCTGAATTGTCACCTAAAATATTGCTCAGATCAACACCATAGGATTGATCATAAACTAATAGACACTTATTTGCATTTTAATCTATCCAAATAATCTTTAAAATTAAGGACAAAGTTCTTGACATGTCTCTTATTCTTTTTCTCTCCCTAACTTTGCCTTATGGACGTGTTACTATTCCTTCCACCTCTTACTCTTCCAAACACACTTCTTACATGTATTACATTTTTTATATTACCTATAACTTGAAAACTACTTTTTATTATTAGCCATTACACTTTGTATAGAAATCACACTTCCATGATTATTGGTTTACATTGTATTTTCATGATATGCACATTAAAATATGCTCTATATATATATATCTTGGTTTACATTGAGAAAAACTTGCCATATATCTATTATACTTTATATAAAGTAAGTAAGACCTTTTTTACATGAACAATTTATGGATAAAATAGACAATCCAATCCACCCTCTTTGTGAGCTGAGACAGACATAGGCATTGTTGTTGTAATGTCATCTACATAGGAGCTTGCAGAGGTATATATTAACATGTAATATTGAATTTTAAAAATAGAGTTATTTTTGAATATAAATTTTGTGAATGTATTGTGCATGTAGGGTTATCCTATGATATTTGATAGTCCTAATTAGAAGATTAGTAGGGAAACTTCTCATGTTTCTATCATATTTTAGATGCATATTTGAATAACTGAGCCTACCATTAACTTATTTGATCACTAAAAACAAACTGAGCGAGACTGTGAACTTACAATAAGTACGTATTTAAATTATTTTTTATTTTAGTTTAAAATTATTTTCTAAGTAATTGGTTGAATGTATTTTATGTTAATTTTGTAATAATAATTGGATTTGAATAAGCTCAGCTATAAGTTAGCTATGAGCGTAGGACTCACAGTCAGATCATGGATCAACCTGCAGGATTAGAAGGGTCTCCTACTAGCATGGCATCCTAGGGAGAGTATTCTTCGAGGAAGGAAAAGAGAGGGAGGCTATTTGATGAGTAGGATGTCTTACATGAGATGTAATTTTTTTATGCCTATATGACATTCACATAACATTGGATACTATGGTTTTAGATGTAATTTTTTGTATGTCTATCATGGTAATTTATATATTATTTACATTTTACACTTATGCCTATATTGTATACCTATCATGGCAATCTATATAGTTTATATTTAGTTCTTATTTCATTATGTGTTATTATATACTGTTATTTTGATCTTTAAAACTATTATCTATTAGATCTCATTTTTAATGTTTTACACAAATGAGGATAAAAAATCATTCTTTTAAATTCTATAAATCTTGGATCTCCAATATTTTTTTAAATTAAAGTTTTTAATTCATTGTGTGTAGTGGAAATGACTTATGGCACTCTTATCTATTTTTCATTCTTCATCACCCATTTACAACTTTTCAATTGATTATTAACACATGTTTATTACACTTAAAACCCATACCCAATCATGTTCAAACTTGTATAATTCAAAGACATTAAATCATTCATAAATCCCTTGAAATTTCTCACTCGGATAAATATACCTATAAGTTAGCCAATCTTTCACCTTCACCTAGTCATGATGCCTATTTGACTAGCTTTTCTTGAAGTTAGGCCTACTTACTGTATGCCCTATATCATCCCACAACACCACCTACTGAATTTTTTTATAATATATGTTTAATAAGGCTATCAAATTCTTATTCATATGCTCTAAGATCATGAATAATTCCAACCTCACTTATCCACTCTTATTTTCAACTTGATTCAAAATCCTCTCTCAAATAATCTTCTTTTAAACTAATTAATTACTCATTAGGTCAAAGGGAAATAGGTAAATTACTCATAATAATTTTTTTAAATAGGTCAATTACTCATTATATCTATAGGTCGATAGGACAATAGGCGAATAGGTCAATTACTCATTACGTTTCTAGGTCTCTAGACCTAGTTGTTGTTATAATAGGTCAATTTTTAAAAATAAAATTTGTATCAATTAAAAATTATATTTATAGTAGTCTTTTAGAAATTATAAAATTTTATAACCCTTACCTAGGTTTATATAACTCAAATAAATGTAAAACTCATCTTACCCAAGTTTTAACATGTTCGACACGCTGAGAGTTTGTCAGAACTATTTTTCTAATGCTTCTTGAATAAAAAATGACATTTACAACACATCTGGGGTGGGGGTGTATAATTTCTAATATTAGGTTCTTATCCTCCCATTAGGCTCGATCAAAAATCCCACCACCCATTTTGGCTTCAATAATTCCCTTCCCAATAATAAAATGTAATTTTTTAGCCTATGTTCAAACACACAAAATGAAACTTGTAAGTTATTTTTGTGAACTGTCAGATCTCTCCCCTAACCCTATAATACCTATAATCACATAATGAATAACTTAGGTAGAACCTTCAATAGCACTCGGCTAGACAAGTTATACTGATGGGTCCAAAAATGTAACTTTTGGCATTAAACAAGAAACTTCTTGAGCTCTAACTACCATTTCTACCTTTGAGACCTGCACCTAGGAATCTATCACTTCAATCATGTCCACATAGGAAAATTACATGTTATCACACCACCACAATGTTAAAATGCACCTGGAAGTGTATTTTCACTATCGTTCCAGAGCATAGAAACATAAACAATAAATGTTGTCAAATTTTAAGCTATGGTTGCATAACTATAATTTTGATGCTTCCTGATAAAAAACTAACATTACTAACATGTCTGGGTGGAGGATAAAATCTAGGACCAGGTACTTTACCTCCCATTAAATCCAATTTATGGAGGTGTGGTATTCACATTATTAATTGAAAATAATTTAATTATTGATATTATGTTATTAGAGTCTTGTTGGTATATCATTGTTATGATACTAGTTGAAGTGGCTTGCAATGACATAATGGATTCAAACAGCCATATATAACTCAAAAAATAACAATATCATAATATCATATCATAAAATCCTCACACTTCTCATTAGTTTCAATAAAATTACAAACACTTAAAAATAGCATGCCAAGGATCTACAAGCTTTCTAAA
>JARHVA010000244.1:125000-135000 GCA_037957365.1 Torreya grandis
GATCAGAAAGGTTTGTGGTTAGATCTGATTTAAAGAATTTTATGACTATCTTGCATGCTACAAATAATTTGAAGAAAGAATCAGTCAGTAGATTGGTTAGATGGGCAACATATTTGTCTGACTTTGATTTTATAGATGAACATATCTCTGGAAAGAATAATTCTCTTGCAGATTTCATGACTAGAGAATTTCATAAAGAATCATACAAAAATATTATGACTGTCACTATTGAGGATCTTGATGAATTTCATAGTCATATCTGAAGAAGTGTTCTGTCTATTTCTAATCATTTCAGAAATGAAGTTACCCTGCTTAAAGCAAAATCTTATGAAGCAGCAATTCTTTTGAATGATTAGAATTTATGTTGGACTTCATACTGCTGAAGAAAATTTACTTTCTTAGAATGCTTTTCTTTATTCAAACACTTATTAACATAATGGTTACCTTGGCAAAGAAAACATTTAACAGGAGCTTTAGAAAACCCATGTTTCCTTTTTATGAAAAGCTTCTTAGGGAAGAACTTCTTCTTCTTCTGAAACTTACTCTTTGCTTTCCAAGGAGACCGATTCTTTGGAATTGAGCAGGCACAAGAAGATTGTTTTTTTTTTACTTCTAAATTTCCTATACTGATTAATATCAGTACATCCAAAGTAATCATCAAGAGGATTGCAGAATTTTACACCTAACTGCTTATGAAATTTCATTGTTTCCTTGTGAACTTTTTTCTCTAAACATAGCTTTGCATTCACAGCTTTGATATTCTAATTTATTCTCCCAAATGACATTGTATACAACTCATCACCCATTGCTTTTTTATATTTGGCAGAAAAATATTCTGGAAAAGATTCAATATATCTAATCTTGTAAGCAGGGTTAAGAATCTCACCAGAACTATAGAACAAATTTTCCATATGACAAATATACTCATCTAATTGTGTCATATCACATAGTTGTGCTTTAAGAAACTTGGCTTTATTAGCAGCTTTCTCATTATCCATAATACCTACAAATTCTTAATATAGAGCAATACACAGTCAGTTATAGGCTCTAAATCTCTGAAAATATTATCTTGGAATTGCTATCCACAAGCATCCCACCATTCTTTTATAATTCCAAGGAATCCATTGGAAATTTGCTGAGCAACATTGACAGGATCTTTCTTGAGACCAAAAATTTGAACATTAGCCCAAGAGACTATTACTTGTATCATTTCTTTTCTATGGGCTAGAGACTCACAATTAAACTTCCAGAAAAATGGCTGAAGGTTTAATGTTCTAACTTGTGAATCTAAAGGAGTTCAAGAGGTAGATGATTCTCCTTTCTCAAACATTCCTTCTTTTTCTTCTACTTCTACTTTTGCCTTACCAATTTGGAAAATCTTATTAGCAACACTATCACTTTCTGATTTTCTTTTTTCTTTACATATATATGTATTTGGTCTATTTCTTGGAATTTCTATCCACAAGCATCCCACCATTCTTTTATAATTCCAAGGAATCCATTGGCAATTTGCTGAGCAACATTGACAGGATCTTTCTTGAGACCAAAAATTTGAACATTAGCCCATGAGACCATTGCTTGTATCATTTCTTTTCTACAGGCTGGAGACTCACAATTAAACTTCCAAAAAAATGGCTGAAGGTTTAATGTTCTAACTTGTGAATCTAAAGGAGGTCGAGAGGTAGATGATTCTCCTATCTCAAAGATTCCTTCTTTTTCTTCTACTTCTATTTTTGCCATACCAATCTAGAAAATCTTATCAGCAACACTATCACTTTCTGATTTTCTTTTTTCTTTAGATTTTTTTATTCCTTCCTTTTGATATTTCTCCACATTTTTCTAGGTCTGTTTATTATAAGCAACATCAGACAAAGAAAACATATCCATAGAGGAAGAAGATTGTTTTGAAAGCTTATGATGCATCTCAGGCAATAAAGCAATGTGTTGATTTTGATTAACTATTTCCCTAGAAAGACTATCAATATTGGAAATAGTTTCTCTAGCTTTTTCTTCTAAACTTTGCTCCATAGAAGAAACTTGAGTGTGAATAATAGATTGTTCTTGGACTTTTATATCATCAAGCTTAGTAACAGTTCTAGCTTTTAACTCATCAATCTTGTTGATGGCTTTAGATTGTTGTTGCTTTAGTATCACAGATTCAATATCTATTTTCTGAATAACTTGATTTTGTCTGGTTATCTCATTGCTATTTAAAACTGTAATAGCCTTATATAGTTCACCTTTTTGGTATAACTCTATACTTATCAGCGTATTAGAGACTTGATCCAGACTAGATGGAATGTTGGACATCTTTTTGTTTAAACACTTCATAGCAACATTATTCTAATTTAAAATCTTTACTTCACTAGATTGATCTACACTTTTATCAGAAGTTCTCAAATAATACATTTGAGATCTGGTTTTCCCATCAGGGGAATACTGATTAAAGCTAGACAACTTTGGGAATCCTTTCTCACTATAGGACTCATCTCCAAGAGGAGTCTTCCATGTGTGACCTTCGTCTTGACTAGAAGATCCTTCCATACATACTTTTTGAGCACAAGAAATCAATTATTGATTTCTAGCAAAGAGTCTTTGAAGTTCTATATCTCTCTGATTTCTTTGAACCATGTGGATAATAGACTGACTAGGATGACTCAAGATGTGTTTACAATCAAGACAATAATATGAGTCAATATGGGGATCATGGATCTTTTGTTTATGTTGACATGGAGGATGACTTTCAGAAGTCAAGTGAGAAGATGAATTAAACCTGATGATAGACTTTTCAGGTAGGCCTTTAACAGATGTAGCCATGGAAAGAGATTTCCTAGGTTGAGGAAGAAAATTAGTATCAATAACCCATTTCTTGGGAAACTTTAATTTGGACCAAGAAATAGCTTTAGCAGGCGAGATATGACTATTTGGCATAGCTCTACTCACCACGCTTTGGCCTTGCGCATGTGTGTGTTTAATAGTGGGATAAAGAGTATTTGTCATGCGATACATCACCTTATATTGAATAGCTAGAGGACAAGATCTAGCTATCATATGTAAACCAATAGTAGATGAGAAGATCAATATGAATTATCATGAAGTAATTTCTAATTTTGACTCCTTCGAATATGATTTAGATATTGGGTTTCAGATTCATATGATAAAAGCCCAATTTTTTGATAGTCTCAGTTTATCACAACAAATTTATTATTTGAAGCAAAAATATGATAATACTCCTGTATATATGATTTTTGAATGGAAATTCTTGCAGCAGTAAATTGTTAATACTGAACAACAATATCTGTTGCATATTTCTTAGCAACAGCAACAGAAGGAGCAATTATCTAATAAGTTTTCTAATAAACTTGTTCTCCAGTCTCCAAATGTTCAAGTTGCTTATCATCTTGATACTCATCCAAGAAATGTCTGGCATTCTTAGCATATTGCTCAGCTTCAACATTTTCTTGCTCATGCCCAAGATGAACTTCAACAACTTCTCAAGGAAGAAGCAGATGCTGAATCTGATGAACAACTCTTTGAACAAGAAAGATATCTTATGAAATTATTTTTCAAGGAGATAATAGTGATTATTCAGGTCCTAATAATCCTTTCATGCAGTTGATTAAAAGACATGGAACATAATTTTTATTTCATTGGTCTACTTTCTGGCCCAGCTACAATCCAGGTAGTGAAAAGTTTTGGGAATCTTGTGAAATTCTAGATTATTTGTTTGAATTTATAGATTATATTCTACCAATTAAAGCCTCAGATGATCCTGCTATCAAGATACCTCCAAAGATGATGAAAAATATTTTTGTTGCTCTAAGGATTCCTTTTAGGGTAAAGGTTGAATTCCATACAGTGCATAATCAACAAAGAAATGAGCATGCTACGCATTGAGTTGTTGTTATTATAAGAGCACTTTGGAGAAGAGTTACAATTTCACATCAAGATATTTTTCCACCAACACTACCAAGACACATTCTATGAATTCCATCTGTCATGTATATGGATCATAATCATATTGAAGACATGGATAGTCATATCTTCATGGATAGTGATAACTCTCCATATTCACCAGCTGAAAGTCATGAGTTTGCAGATGATGACTAATCATGGGGTCTGTCCATGATCGTGACCATGGGCACAATAACCCTCTTTAATTATTTTGTGGACCACACCACGATCTAAAGGCAGTATCCTATTGGCCGTGTCAGTAGAATTTTCTAGTGTTTGTTTGTTATTTGCTTGGTGCCGAAGCGAAGTGGGCCCATAGTTCATTGTAATCATTGATTCCACTGCTTTGTAATATTTGTTGATCTCCTCATATCTCTGTTATAAGTATGAGAGCCCAAACAAGATATTGGCATCCAAATTTAGGCATTCAACTTCCGCATATGAGTTTAGCATTTGTTAGTTTGTCCTTAGTCTGTCCTTAAGTAAAGGTGTCTTGTGTTTTGTAATCTCATTCTATTAATAAGAAAGTGTGATTTCAATTCTATTGGTTTCTTTGTCCCATCTTCTATCTATCTTTTGTGTTCTACTGTGTGCTGTGTTTAAATCTCTGACACGTGAAGTGGTATCAGAGCTAGATTCAAGAGCTAATTGCCTAAATATTTTGTCCATCTTGTTCATAGTATCATTTACCTACTTCATTTAGCTAAGGTTGCATTATTTCTGTGCTATCTGCATATCCTTATTTATAGTGATCTGGTATCGCGTTCAGTTGTTCTTCAAAAATTAGGGAAGTGGTGAGGTCCTTAAAGCCAGGGAAGGTGTGTGTTGATCCGATTTAGTACCAAAGATATGAAGACAATGGAAGCTTTAGATCATTTTTCAAGTGATATTCCAGGTACATTTGAAGTATGCACTTTATTTGAACTTTCTAAATTTTTTGTTAATGATACTACTGTCGAGTTTGAAGAATCCAATCCTAGTCCTAGATGGACTTTACCTAGTCTCAAGCCCTCAGATGTTTATGATAAGCTTACACCATTTCATTTAATAGCTAAAACCAATATTAAGATATCTAAATATGTCTTACAAGTCAAAACCATATACCAAAATAAGTATTATTTACAGTTGTTTAATGATGAAACTATTGCTCAATTGCGTTCTCAAAAGAAATATAAGTTCTTGCACATAGGAGCTATCTCTATCGGTATACATCCTCTTTTTTGTCATGGTTTGAATGTCAGTGTTCTTGCATGCCTGCTTGATAATCATCATATGTCCTTTTCTACTTGCTTACAGTGTGCCCTGCAAACTGGCTTACATGATGGTCCTATGTATACTACTGTTTACCCAAATTATCCTATAGCCATCCACCAGGAAGCCAATTTTTAATAAAATATTTAAGCTCTTCTTGTAAACTGCTGGTTTATATATGATAGCTAGATCTTGTCCTCTAGCTATTCAATATAAGGTGATGTATCGCTTGACAAATACTCTTTATCCCACTGTTGAACACACACCTGCACAAGGCCAAAGCGTTGTGAGTAGAGATATACCAAATAGTCAAATATTGCCTGCTGAAGCTATTTATTGGTCTAAATTAAAGTTTCCCAAGAAACAGGTTGTTGATACTGATTTTCTTCCTCAACCTAGGAAATCTCTTTCCATGGCTACATCTGTTAAAGACCTACCTGACAACTCTATCATCAATTTTAATTCATCTTCTGACTTGACTTCTGAAAGTCATCCTCCATGTCAACATAAACAAAAGATCCATGATCCCCAGATTAACTCATATTATTGTCTTGATTGTAAACACATATTGAGTCATCCTAGTTAGTCTGTTATCCACATGGTTCAAAGAAATTAGAGAGATATAGAACTTCAAAGACTCTTTCCTAGAAATCAACAATTGATTTCTTGCACTCAAAAAGTATGTATGGAAGGATCTTCTGATCAAGACGAAGGTCACACATGAAAAACTCCTCTTGGAGATGAGTCCTACAGTGAGAAAGGATTCCCAAAGTTGTCTGACTTCAATCAATATTCCCCTGATGGGAAAACCAGATCTCAAATGTATTATTTGAGAACTTTTGATAAAAGTTTAGATCAATCTAGTGAAGTAAAGCTTTTAAATTGGAACAATGTTGTTATGAAGTGTTTGAACACAAAGATGTCCAGCATTCAGTCTAGTCTAGATCAAGTCTCTAATATGCTAAAAAGTATAGAGTTATACCAGAAAGGTGAACTGTCTAAGGCTATTAAAATTTTGAATAGCAATGAGATAACTAGACATAATAAAGTTATTCAAAAAATAGATACTGAATCTATGATACTAAAGCAAACATAGTCTGAAGCCATCAACAAGATTGATGGGTTAAAAGCTAGAACTATTCCTAAGCTTGATGAGATAAAAGTCCAAAATATAGATATTATTCAAGAACAATCTGTTATTCACACTCAAGTTTCTTCTATGGAGCAAATCTTAGAAGAAAAAGCTAGAGAAACTATTTCCAATATTGACAGTCTTTCTAGGGAAATAGTTAATCAAAATCAACACATTGCTTTATTGCCTGAGATGCATCATAAGCTTTCAGAACAATCTTCTTCCTCTATGGATATGTTTGTGGAGAAACATCAAAAGGAAGAAATAAAAAAAGCTAAATAAAAAATAAAATCGAAAAGTGATAGTGTTGCTGATAAGATTTTCTAGATTGGTATGGCAAAAATAGAAGTAGAAGAAAAAGAAGGAATCTTTGAGATAGGAGAATCATCTACCTCTCGACCTCCTTTAGATTCACAAGTTAGAACATTAAACCTTCAGCCATTTTTATGGAAGTTTAATTGTGAGTCTCCAGCTCGTAGAAAAGAAAAGATACAAGCAATGGTCTCATGGGCTAATGTTCAAATTTTTGGTCTCAAGAAAGATCCCGTCAATGTTGCTCAGCAAATTGCCAATGGATTCTTTGGAATTATAAAAGAATGGTGGGATGCTTGTGGACAGCAATTCCAAGATAATATTTTTAGAGATTTAGAGCCTATAACTGCACTGTGTAATGCTCTCTATTTAGAATTTGTAGGTATTATGGATAATGAGAAAGTTGCTAATAAAGCCAAGTTTTTTAAAGCATAGCTATGTGATATGACACGGTTAGATGAGTATATGTGTCATATGGAAAATATGTTCTATAGTTATGGTGAGATTTTTAACCCTACTTACAAGATCAGATATATTGAATCTTTTCTAGAATATTTTTTTACCAACTATAAAGAAGTAATGGGTGATGAGTTGTATACAATGTCATTTGGGAGAATAAATTAGAATATCAAAGCTGTGAATGCAAAGCTATGTTTAGAGAAAAATATTCACAAGGAAATAATGAAATTTCATAAGCAATTAGGTGTAGAATTCTACAATCCTCTTGATGATTACTTTGGATGTACTGATATTAATCAGTATAGGAAATTTAGAAGTAAAAAGAAAAAACAATCTTCTTGTGCCTGCTCAATTCCAAAGAATCAGTGTCCTTGGAAAGCAAAGAGTAAGTTTCAGAAGAAGAAGAAGTTCTTCGCTAAGAAGCTTTTCAGAAAAAGGAAACATGGGTTTTCTAAAGCTCCTGTTAAATGTTTTCTTTTCCAAGGTAACCATTATGCTAATAAGTGTCCGAACAAAGAAAAGCATTATAAGAAAGAAAATTTTCTTCAGCAGTATGATTTGCATGAAGATGACTATGTTGTTATAACTGATGATGATCAAAAATATGATTTTGATATTCTCTAGAATGAGTCTTCAGATTCAGAATCCAAAGATGAGAAGATCAATATGAATTATCATGAAGTAAGTTATAATTCTGACTCCTCTGAATATGATTAAGATATTGGGTTTCAGATTCATATGATAAAAGCCCAATTTTTTGATAGTCTCAGTTTATCACAATAGATTTCTTATCTGAAGCTAAAATATGATAATACTCTAGTATACATGATTTTTGAAAGAAAGTTTTTGCAGCAGCAAATTGCTAATACTAAACAACAATATCTATTGCATATTTCTTAGCAACAGCACCAGAAGGAGCAATTATCTAATAAGTTTTCTAATAAACTTGTTCTTCAGTCTCCAAATGTTCAAGCTACTTACTAGCCTGATACTCATGTAAGAAATGTCTAGCATTCTCAGCGTATTGCTCATCTTCAACATTTTCTTGCTTGTTCCCAAGATGAATTTCAACAACTTCTCAAGGAAGAAGTAGATGCTGAATCTGATGAACAACTCTTTGAACAAGAGCTAGTTGAGGTAACTGATCATTACTCTTCTTTTGGGGGGGTGAACCCTCACAGTCTCAATTTTCTCAGTTCTCTCCGAGTATTCAAGATTAGGATAACAACATTCATCAAGTGTCTATTCATCTACCAATAATCTGGTATGTGAATTAACCATTAAATGGAATGGGTTTAAATCTTAGAGTTTGGATGCATTGATTGATACTAGAGCAAAAATATCTCTTGCCCATTATAATTCCATCCTTACAGATATGTGGAAATCAGATTTTCATAGATTGACATTCAATACCAGAACAATAATCTCAGAATTGTTTGCTCATATTCCTATTGTTTTAGGAGATTTTGTATATCAGTTTAAGGTTGTTCAGCATGAAATTCCTATGTTTGATATAATGATAGGATCTGATAATTTGTCCAATTTTTATCCTATCACAATACAACCTTATGAAATTATTTTGGCATAGAAGTATTCTCTTTAAAAGAAAGGTAAATATGAATTTAGAATTTTGCTCAAAGAAAAAGGTAAAAAGGTTGTTGATAATTCCTAGATACATAGAAAGATCAACCTCTGTCAAGATGATATAAATTCAGTAATCTCTAAGATTGTTACTGATTGTTGTTATGAGAATTTGCTTGCTTTCTAGCATAGAAAGAAGCATGAATGTTTTATTGATTTGAAGATGATCACAAATAAGAATGGAAGATAGGTTGAGCTGAAGTTCAGAGCTCATCATTCAGGTATATCTCCATCGCTAAGAGATGAATGGTTACAAGAAATTACTCAGTTGAAAGAACAAGGATTAATAAGAGATTCTACTAGTCCTTGGGATTGTGAAGCCTTTTATGTCAATAAAAGGTCTGAACAGGTTAGGGGTAAAAAGAGATTAGTAATAAATTATATTCCTTTGAATAAATATGTTGTTTCAGTTCAAAATCTGATCCCATCAAAAGATGAGATTTTGCAAAGAATCAATGGAAGTAAGGTCTAAAACGAATTTGATCTCAAGTCTAGGTTTTGGCAAATTTAGGTTGCAGAGAAAGACAGGTATAAAACTACTTTCATTACTCCTTTTGGACATTATGAATGGAATGTGTTACCATTCAGCCTAAAGACAGCTCCCAACATATTTCAACAAATGATGAATCAAATATTTGCTGCATATTCAAGTTTTATTATTGTCTATATAGATGATATTTTAGTGTTTAACAGATCTCCAAAAGAACATTTAGAGTATTTAGAAAAATTCTACAAGATTGTGTTTGATAATGGTATAGTGCTCTCAGCCAATAAAATGGTTGTATTCAAGGATGAGATTGATTTTCTTGGAATAACAATTAGAACAGGTGAAGTCACAGTTCAAGAACATGTGTTGAAAGCTATTAGTAATTTCCCTGATGATTTAATAGATAAGAAGCTATTACAAAGATTCTTGGGTTGTATTAACTATGTTGCTAGTTACTATTATCAGCTTGCTCATGATAGAATGTTACTAAATAAAAGATTGTCTAAGAATGCCCCAAAATGGTCTTCTAAAATGACTACAACAGTGCAACGAATCAAAAAAAAATGTTAGAATCTGCCTGCTTTGACATTACCTGGTAACTGTTTGAAAATAATAGAAATTGATGCCTTTGATTTGTATTGAGGAGCAATATTAAAGGAAAAACTAGCTAATGGAATAGAAAGGCCATGCAGATATGCCTCTAGAAATTTTGAACTAGCTTAGAAAAATTATCATTCCACGCAAAAAGAGATACTTGTAGTAAT
>JARHVA010000244.1:140000-222500 GCA_037957365.1 Torreya grandis
TATATAATGTTATTAGGATAGGATAGGCATAATAAATTTAAGATGAAGAGGCATAATAAAAAATAATGATAGAGTAGGAGAAAGAAGGCTTTCCAGTCCTATGTTTTTTGTACACAAGACTATGTAGAGAAATCAATAAAAACATTCTTTGATGTTTGAGGTATGTCTTGTAATAAAAGTTACCTATTTAGCATGTTTTGATATTTTTAACATCTATTAAGATGATTCCAAATTTGGTTTTGTGTACCGAGATTTGAGACAAGAGGTTTTTGGATAGTCTGCTATGGTAAATTTTAGTGGCCCATATAGAAATTAACTTATTATTTTTGGTGAATCTCAAATTATGTCTTTCAAAAGTCTATAAAAAGTTAAAAAATAGTGTTAAGTTGAGAATGTGAATGGAGAGATGAATAATAATGGGATAAAAAATCCAAATATGTGTGTGAGTGTACATAAAACTTAGAGATAGACTACATCTTGTTTTTCTATAGATCACACTTCTTTACCATCAAGTGATATAGTTGATGGTGAAACAAAACAATGATATTAAATGACAACTATGTTGTCATCTGACATTAATCCTATCAAATTAAAAAATATATATCATTTTAAAATAATATTTAGGAATTATAGCAATGTTGTCATTTGATAATAATGCTCTTGAATGGTAACAATGTCAGCATTTTGTAGAAATACTACCAAATGATAATAATGATGTCATTTGATAGTAACATTTTCATTTGATAATATTACTATCAATTGAAATATACCAATCTTAAATTAAAAAACTATATAATTAAACAACATTAGTATATTTTTAAAAAATCCACTATTCGATAAACTTACTATCAAGAGACAACGTTACTATCATTTGACAATATTGATATCATTTGACAACTTTGGTGTCACTTGACAGTATGTTATCATTCAACACCATCAACTGGTACTTATTTCAACCCTTTAATTCTATCTAAAGTTTCCATTATAAGTATATGGGTAGACATATGTTTACATATAATGATGGACAAGCTCATATTAAATTTTGATGGAGTGGTGAACTATATTTATATGTACATAATTTAATTTAAATAGTGGGTGAGTTTACCTATAAAACTAACTTACACCAAAATAATTTAGGAAAATCCATGTTCTTAGTAACAACATAAAAATATACAAATTCCAATTTATACAAATGAAATATTCATGAATTATCAAAGAAGAGCCACTAAAATTTACCTTGTAGTCTATCTATGTAAGTGGAGTTCTGGGAACAAGGAAACTCAGTTTTCTTGCAACAAAGGAAAGTATGGAATCTAGATTTGTTCATTTTATCTTATTTTGAAGTAGATAATGATTAAATTAAATTAAGATACAATATCACCTGCTACAAAGGTCAAGTGAATGAAATCTATTGAAATTATGTGTTTATACACTGAGGATCATCTCAATCACTTGAATTAGGTATTAAGTTGTGTATTTTTTCTGAATGAGGTTTAGATTAGTTATAAAAGAGTTTAATATTAGTATTTTACAAATGTTTTATTGAATGGATAATTCCCATATTCTAATAACAATTGACAAGAATCTCTTGGCATGTTACAGTACCCCCAATCCTAAAGAAAGTTCCCAAAATTCTACATAATTACTTGTTGGAGGTGTTTTGAGATTGTTCACAAGTAAATAGTGTTTGGAGAATATGAATCAAGGTTGGCCATACATATCCCAACCTTTATAAGTGATTTAAGTTTTCAAATATTAAAATTAGTTTATTTTGTTTCCTCTCAAGCACCTATAGGTTAGTGTAACCTTGAATTAGGATTTTTGAATTCACATTCAATTATCTTATGTTTCCACCCTAAAAAATTAGTGTAAATTTGTAATATAAGGTAATTAATTATGGTATACAATATTTTGGTGTTTTTAGATCATTATAGTACAATATAACATAGAAACCAAGACTATGTATGTGTATTAGGCCTAAGAGATATATCTGTGAAGGTATGGTGAGTTAGTAAACTTCCATTTAGATTATGTACTTAAAATTTCATGTGAAGATATAAAGGGATAAAGGGTATCACAAAATAGTCTTAGTTTGACAAAACAAACTCTATAGATTTTCCAAACCTACAATATTTATGCAAAAACAAAACTACTAGAGAAGAGGCCTAATAAAAGAAGGCTTAGATTGTTGGAGAGTTATTACTTGCATATTATGTTATTATATTAGATGTGTATGGGATTTAAAATAGGTATATGAATTGCCATTGGAGTCCCAATGGTGGAGTTAAAAACCTTTGAGTCACGGATTAGGTTTTTAGGCCTAAAAAGCTATATGGGGTTGAGTAAGTTTGGATGAAGGATGGAGGGTGTAGTTTTGAGAATTGTGGATGAGACGATGGTGTGTTTACTAAGGATGTGAGAGAGATTGAATAGTAATATGACAAAGATGAAGGGTGTTATGTCTTAAAGATAGAGAAGAGGACTAACTATGAAAGAGGCTTATGAGCATAGTGAAGGCAAGAGTTGATAAGAATGTAAATAAGTGATATTCAAAGTAACTTCTTGAAACAAGTAAATCAAAGAATAATGGATGGAATAAGGGTAGAATTTAGAGCTAGGTGAAGGAATATGAAGAGTGTAGGCATCATCTCTACATTAGTAAACTCAAAAGTCCTCATGATTTAATCTTGGCAGCCTGAATCATAAATATATAACTCATGATTTTATTAATGATAAATGAAAATATATATAGTCTAAGTATGTGTTGGGGAACATGGTATAAGGCATCCCTTATCTAGGACCCCTAAACACAATTACATTAAAGCATGCATCTTAATTTTAAATATATTATTTTTAATTATTTTTTAAACAATATTTTTTCTATTTTGAATTCATTTTAAAGTATAATGACATAATTTTCATATTTAAATTTTATAACATGAGGAAGATTTGTAGGATAAACTTCAACTATGACATGAAGATCACATCCTTAGTTACAAAAATGCTTTCACAAAGAAAGAAATGGTAGCCAATGCATACCAAATATTTAAATTGATTGTATATATATATATATATATATATATATATATATATATATATATATATATATATATATATATTATTAACTTGTAATTTATTCATAGTCATTCTTTTTTATATACCACACAATAAAAAATTTCGTGATTCATGTTCATGTACTTTATAATATTTAAATATTCGTGCTATGTTTGACATAGAGATGGGTGGAAACAAAATGACACTTAAAAATTTGGAAAACATATTTTAATTATAAATAGATTAGAAATTACTATTGGACTTTAGATTCTGCCAATGTGCCCAAACACACTTCTTGTGAGGGGGATGTTGATGATGGATGTGTTGATAGTTAAGTATATGATGAGTAGTGGGATGATATTAATAACTCTCATGAACATATTTTATGAGCTAGTTTATGAGCGGATAAATACATTACCATAATGTTAATATATTATTAAAACATTTAATGTAATATCATCTTATATTATGTTTGCATAGACTCAACATATGTTTATTTATATATATATATATATATATATATATATATATATAAAATGAAATTTTAGTATTATAATATTTTTATATCCATATTTTATTTTATAATTTTTATATTAATATTTTAATCTTAAAACTATAAAATTGATCTATCACAATCATTTAATATTAAAATAAACATTAATTATATATATATATATATATATATATATATATATATATATATATATATATATATAAACTTAGAAATAGTTCGTTTGGAAGAGTCGTAATAAAGTTGATAATATTGTCAACTTATTTTGTAAATAGTGTGGGGGTTTCAAGTGAGGAACATTGTCAAAATTTAAGCCTATCTAAGTTTGGAAGAGTGAAGGGTTTAAAGTTTGTCTAAAATCGAAGATAGTGATAGCGATAGGGATAAATATGGTTCGAACATTGGGCTCAAATTATCCTAAGGCCACTCGTTAATCTTGGGATCAAGTCATGATAACTTGCCCTAATAATGGTGGGATAAAATCGCACCAAATCCCCCCTAAATTTAACCTTAATGTCAACTTAACGTTGATCTGAAGTATCCAAGTGAATGGACAACACGCTAATTGTTGATCTTCATATATTATAGTAAATGAATCAAAATTGTTAGAAATATGATTGGAGAAACAAAACGTTAGTTTTTAATTAATTTATTTATGGAGTTTAATTTTATTTTTTGAATGGACAAATACAAAAATGGAAAAAACGTTTTAGGAGATATCTATGTTTATAGATTAATTTTTTTATTCAATACAATTTAGTTTAAAGATATATAATGTAAGAGATGAAAGATAAAAAAAAATATATTGAATGAAGTGTTTTGAATGTGAATTAAAAGATCGATTTATATGGAGATGACATTTATATGGAGATGACATTTATCTATTTTAAGAATATGTTAAAAATAATGTTAAAAGAATTAGTTTTATTATTTTATAATTATGTTTTTGCTAGTCATATAAGGTACTAACCAAATTTTATGGTTTAAATTTCAAAACACAAGTGTAAAAAGAATCAAAATATCAAATTGTGAAAAAAAATAGAAAAATAAGATTTTAGATTTTTTTCAGATTTCTCCTTTAAATAAATAAATCTTTGTATCAAACTTCAAATTGATGTTAAACATTTTATATTAAATTTATCTCGTCTTTGTATAAGGTGTATGTTAAATCTAGATTAAAATCACTGGTTTGACATTAAATCATTAAATATTGTTTTGATGAGTAAATTTTAAATTTTAAGATTTTCTATTTTATCAAAAAAAAAAATTGATTTTGAAGTAATATAAATGGGACCTTAAAAATGAAATTAATCATGCAAAACATTTTTATTCTTAAGATTAGTTCTATTTATATTTTAATGACAAAACTTTAAAGTGATATAAAGGGGACCTTAAAAATAAAATTAATCATGCAAAACATTTTTATTCTTAAATATGATTAGTTTTATTTATATATTAATGACAAAACTTTAACTTATAATGGTTTTTAAAAATTAAGAAAAAAATATACTCTTCTCGAATTTCTAAACATGTATATTTTTTCTTCTTTCCATGTTTGATAGTTTTTTAATGAACAAATGATAAAATACGGCACAAAGCAAACATGATTAGTGCTATTCACACCTTAATGATGAAACTTCAATTTAAAATTGCTTTTAAAAAAAATAAAAATAAAAAAACATACCCTTTTTGAATTTCTAAACTCGTATTTTTTTTTTTTCTTTCTATGCTTGATAGTTTTGCATTCAACAAATGAGAAAAGATGGCACAATGTATTTCATTTTATGCCAAATAGAAGATCAATTGGCATCAGTTAACTACTTTTTAGTTAAAGGTCAGTGGTTTGAAACCTACTTCTTAATGATCTGTCTCCCTTCAACTAAACTTTATTGAAAAGATTGTAAGTTATAGTCACTACTAAATGGAATCAAAACTTTGATTGTTATAAAAGTAAATCATGAAAGCGATATTCACTCGAATACAACTCCTAATTTTAATAAATATTGTGTGTGTGTGTGTGTGCGCGTGTGCGCGCGTGTGCACTGGATGCAAATGTTTCAATTACTTATATTTCTTTTCCACCACTTCACTAACCTCCTTTTAACAATTACATTAAACAAAAAATAAACATATTTTATATAAAAGATATGGTTTTCAAAAAAACTCTCAAAATTTACCAAGATCCTTGTTTTAACTGTAAACTTATTTTCCAAGGGCATTTTTCAAAGATAAACCACCCTCTTAGTTTTTTTTTTTTTTTTTTTCAAATTAAATTTAGATAGTCTTTTAACTCCGATTTTTTTATGGTACCCCTAAGACGGATTGAAACGTCTTTTACAGGCGGGGAATGGTTCCATGTTTTCCCCTCAATCCTCCTTTCAGTCTTTTTATTAATCCAATATTTCCAAGTATCTTGTTTCATATTAAGAGTATATTTAAATCAAAACTTGTAGTGTAAAACATGGATAGTGGATGTCGTTATATATCATTGGATTCTTGTAAGGTGACGGTGGAACCAAAGTTATTCGTGGTAGTACACATTTTGATGACAATAAGTCCTCTGTCTTTGGAAAATTCTTCATAGTACATATTTTAATGGCAATAAGTCTTCTCTATTTAAAAAAAAAGAAAAAAGCAGAAAGATAAATGATGTGGATGCTTTCCGAAAACTTCTGAGAATCAAAACACAATTTTTGTTTAATTAAATAGAATAAATACCTAACTCCATCAATCAAAATAAAAATATATTACACCCTGACTACGCATCTAAACAGCGTTGTTTTTTCAAACTCTTCTGAGTCCTCGTTAGAGATAATCCATATCCATATATTATCTGATCGTTCAACTTTACCGTGTGAACATATTTTCCACGCGGTTGACAGCACTGAATCACTGATCATTCAATCATTTTCCTCGTTAGAAGTCGGTCGTAAGACTTTTTCTTTTTCTTTTTCTTCGTCTGCACCGTTTTTTCCGCTGTACCAGCTGGCAGATTGCCCTTCAGATTTCAACTTTCCTTTCAAATTCGCAATTTCAAGCTTCTCTCATCTTTTATTCCAAATAAAACTTATCGTTGATGAACTCCAGCTTAAATGGATTTTAAAGGACGAAAACGGAGGTTACAATCTACATGTTCAGTAGAGCATGAGGCATCAGGAAATCAACCACTAGACGAAGGACCACAAATAGACGATAATGAAGGCGAAATCCAACAGTTTTTCGCTCTGCTGGACAGGATACAGGCAATGAACAATTTCTTAAAGAAAATGCCAACCAATTGCAGCATTGCAGAGGACATATCTGCGGCAGAAAAATCAATTACAAGTTTCAGAAAGTTACAACCCAGTGGAAGCCCTCGTTGGAATTGGAAGATTTTTGTAGCAGTGGCATAAAAGACAGCCGCCGTGGAGAAAGGTGCTCCGGCAGCTCACTCAAAATAAATAAGCAAGATAATGGAAGCACGAACCATGCTTATTCAGGTGAACATAAGCCTTTTGACTTGAATGTAGAGGCCACACCATAAATCAAGGGGCCTGTAGTGTTACAATTATTTCGTTAGTATCTTGTATTGGATTGGAATTATCTATATTGCTCAAGAATGTACATTTAACTAGGTATATTTGCTTATTAATAATATTTGTAGATATATTTTACAGTAAAACGCAATAACAACTGAAGTTTTGTCAACTGCCATTATTGAGCTTCAAAGGAGATCTTATTTTCAAATAATACTTTGGGAGAAAACAAAACAAAAATTCTCTACTTTAATCCTGTTTTATATGAAAACGGTACATGAGCAATTGAATCTAGCAACCCAGAATTTTGATTAAGAATCTAAATATTCAGAAATAAAGGATGAAATACAATCACTTTACATTAGAGTATAGTCTCAGTTATTTACATTAGAGTATGGTCTTTGTTTATTTTTAAAGATATGAGATTGTACTGTGTTCGAAAAACCATTACTCCAGATAGGGATAAAATTTTTGAAAGTCATTTTTTGAATACTCTACGGATGAAATTGGGAATTAAACTAAAATTTCATAGTGCATACCACCCACAAGAAGATGTAAAAATATAAGTAGTAAGCTAAGAGTTTGATAAATTTTCTAAAATCCATACCTGGAGAAAAGCCCAACTAATGGGGCTTGGTTTTACCATGAGAGGAGTTTGCACATAATAGCTCAGTGAATGGATCAATAGTGAAATGCAAAGGGTGTGATATAGTTTGTTTACTTACCAATTGCATAATGGGTTAGTGATAATGTAGAAGCATTTGCAGAGCACATACATCAATTGCAAGAAGAAGTGAAAAGTAAAAGACAACAGAAGATGTAAAAAGAATGTCAAATATATCTGAAAAAATATATTTGGTGATTGTATATTTGATAAAATAAATATTTCTCCAAAGAATATAAAACAAGATGAAGTACAAGAGGATTGGTCCATGTAGAATTGTGAAAAAAAATTAGTCACAATACTTATGAGGTGAGTTTATCCCATAATTTAGATTTTTATCCTATGAGGTGAGTTTACCCCATAATTTAGATTTTTAATCCAGTATTTAAAGTTTCTTATTTCTATAATTTCCCTGAAAAATATGATGAAGGTGAAGAAGATGAGTAAGTAGATTGGAAGAAATAGCTACCAAAGGAATTATAAAGAACATATTACACATGTTCTAGATAAGAAGATAGTGAACACAAGATAAGAAAACAATAATAGGTATTTGCCATAGTTGAAAGGACTCCAATATAAAGACAACACTTGGATTTAAGAATGAGATTTGAAAAATATTGACAAGAATAAATGTCAGGGGTATAATTGAGGTAATTCATATGAATTGAGCTGCTTTCAACTAGAGAAGAATGATGCAGATGTCTATTTTGTGGAGATCATAAATTTTAATTAGGAACCCATTTGTGATTTTATTCACATAAAAATTAATATCTAAAAAATAATCAATCATCTATAAAATGTTTGAGGCCATATGTGACAATATAAGGGTTCAAAAATACATTTTAATATACTTTATTGAAATTTTATAATTTAAAAAATTAGATATTTTTGTAACGAAGCTTGAACTTGAGTTGAAATTTACCCATTAGTTGAAATTTAGTGTGTAGAAGATAAGTGAATATTTTTAGGTCCATCTAAGATTGAATGTACAATTGAAAAAAATATTGGTTACTGAACTTGCATGAAAAATTTAATAAAAATAATGGCAACTAAAAATAACATCAGTTAAATCTAAGTACCTTTCTGATTTATATTGAGTTTATAATTTTTCATGCCAACTCCAATTTTGATTTGATATTTATTTAAATAATCTTATGCAATGATTTTAATTATTCACAAAAAATCAATAAAGATTTTTTTAATGAAATTTTGTAAATTATACCTATTGATATTTTTACTTTGCTAGTATTTGGGTTCATCACAATATCAAATAGTCTCATTCCATTAAGTTTTTGTATAGATTATGTCAGCCTGCCAAATAATATCTATTTATATTTTGTATTGTATCAGCCATACTGGTATAGTTGGATCCATTTAATTTTGTCATATTTAATTTATAAATGTATATACTAGTTTGATACTATTCTTTGTCCATTTATTTCAATTCATTGGATGCTGAAAATCAGTTTTCGACATTGAATTTCAATATTTATTTTCTCCTTGTTTTGTTTCCCTAGAAACTATGCTCTAATAGCTTTCAAAGTACCTAAGATTTGTCATTGTATTCTAAGGATGGATGTGTTTTACTAACACCATGGTGTGACGGATATTTTATCAATTATTAGGGCATTATAAAACACCAAACATGAATATTAGTTTCCACATGAATCATGATATATTTTAAAAACATAGGATTTAAATTTTTATTGAACCACAAGAACTCAACCAATGGTTTGATTTTGTAGTGCACAAGTAAGCAGTTAATATTTGGAAGTTACCCTCAATGCACCTCAAAAATGGGGTAGGTAAATTATGGATGCAGTAAAATTATTTGTAATGTGTTCCATGTTTTACAACTGTGGTTAGTATTTATGAGAGCTTACAAATAATTCAAATTTTTAGTATGTATTCATAATATTGATTTTAAAATATTTGTTAGATGAAATTTATTATTTGATTGCTTGTTGTATTTTAGACTATATTGGCCATCCTAATACCATTTTATGTTGTGTCTAAGAACTATCTCAACTAGTTTGATATTTATCTGTATTTTACTTTCTCTAATTACATCATCCAATCTGATACAATCTAGTTTTTCCAAAATTTATCTAATTGTAAGAAACAACCCTTATAATGTTTATTTTGACCATCGTAGTATATTTTAAAATCTAATAAAGTCTAATTTAATTAATGTATAGTTTATTGCACTAGCTCAATTGATACAATTGGTTTTAGAGGCAAGTAGTAGCACTATAGCTATTTTTGAACTGCATCAATCTATTTGATAAAGTCATTTTTCTTCGGCATAGAAACTAACTATGTCAGATTGCATGATACTATTTTATTTATTTACTCAATCAATTTTGTTATAAAACTAATAGATCATTTAACATCATGATTTCAACTCTCAATATATTTATTTTTGGCCTCAAATCTCTTAGATTATACATGGTTTTTTATTCTTTCCTACCTTATCCACCATTAAATACAACTCTTCATTTTGTAGATTTTTCATAAATCACTCCAGATCTATTGAGTGTGTTAGTGACCAAAATTGCACTAAAGCAATTAATCCCTTACTAAGTATAAATGCCTAATTTGTTTATCCCACTTCTTATTTTGAAGTGTTCATCAAAGGTCAACTGTCCTATTAATGTGGTCTTTACTAGCCTTTAGTTTGTCAAAAGCCAAGTTAAATTCATGTTTGAGCACCTTAAAACCCTTGTCCCAATTGACCTAGATTAAACCCTTTGATTTAAATTCAAATTAGTTGGAGCAATTTATGTGGGAACACTTTAAATATGCCATGGACTTAGTTTAAATTTTATACTAAGGTTTAGTCATGTTTATTAATAAAACCAAACCTTAGCCTAAAATTTGTATTTGGTCTATTTTATTTCTCGTGGCCCTTGGTCCTTTTTATCTATTTGGTCTAATTAATGCTTGGTCCCTTTTTCTATGAACTTAGCTTCAAGTCATGTCCTAAAGATTTTATCATATTTATTTATGCACCAAAACCTTAGGATAATATTTTATACTAACTTATTTGTTTCTCAAACTCAAAATTATTTTAAAGTTAATCTAGAGCCAATCACATCCAATCTAGAAGATCAAAATCAAATTGTGCTTATTAATGTGGGGTAAGATGATCTGACGATGTGTGATCAAAGTTAAAAGGTAAAAAGAATTGAGACAAGCATGGAAATCTCATATTTAGAGACAATGTGACCTAATAGATTACCTTAATAAACTTTAAAAACACACTACTTATGGTTTAGAGAGGTCCCCTATTGTCTACATCTTTAAAAAATCAATCTGAGATTAGATAGATGATCACTAGCATTTTCTAAAGAAAAAAATTATGCCATCAAGATAGATTAGTACCATTTGATTAATCAAGCCTTGACAATCAATATCCATGGTTATTTTTAATGTATCACATACATTAGAGATCCCAAATGTCATCATTTTATAGGAATATGTGCCCAATTTTGTAGTAAAGGTTGTTTTGTATTGATCTTCTTCCTTCACCAAGACTTGATTACAACTAGAGTATCCATCCAAGGGGTAAGGGCTTTTGATTTATCAATGACACCTTATTCAAATAATAACATAATATGATCTCCCCATTCATATTGTTCACATGGAATATATTATCAACTAATGAGTACTACTTAATAGGGAATATGATGATTGACTCTATCAATTTAGTTAATTCTTTCTTTGTTAAAAGCTCAATCTTTGGGTTTATATGTCCTCATATTTGTCTTACACACTTGGAATTTGGATAAAAATTTATGGTATGTTGTGATATTATAGGATCAATCCCATTAAGATCATTGTTCCTATTTTAATAAAAATGGGAAAGATGAACATAAGTGCATGAAGAAATAAATTGATCACCTAACTCATATTCTAGAGAAAAATAACATAGTTATTCCTAAGTCTATCAAGAAGAGTTTATCAAATAAAGATTCTTATAAGTAAAAGGACAAATTTAAATAGAAAGAAAAGGGAAAGGATATTGTATAATTTATAGCTCCAACATCTTCATGCGCTATTAAACTAGGTGCTTTTCACAACATGGGCTATTCACAAGTTGAGTTTTATTCTTTAGATCATTGTAACATGTCTTCTATCACTTTTGGTGATGACACTTCTATAAAAGTGTCAAGGAGAGTTTTGTTGAAATGGATTTACAAAAAATAAATAATATTCTAAGTTTGTTGAAATGGATTTACGAAAAATAAATAATATTCTAAGTGTTCCTTAACTTTTAAATAATATAATATTAGTGTACCAAATCACTTGCATCAGTAATGGAATGATAGTAGAGTTTTCACTAGATTTAGTCACAATCATATATTTACACAATGATTCTAAGTGGTAGTGGGTAGGGAGGATAACCAAGCTAGGTTATAAACCTTATCAAATTTTAGGCTTTATTCTTCTCTTATTTCATTGATAACTCCTTTAGATTGAGTTATTAATATTTCACATGTGTTTTTTGGACATTTCAAATACCATTACCAAAAATAACTCGATAAAAATGACATGATCACAGGCTTACCTAGAGTCCATTTTTCCAAGGGTATTTATGAGGGTTGCACCCTTAGGAATCATACCAAAGACAAATTTGAAAAAGTGAAATCTTGGAGGGATTCATATGCATTAGATTTAGTACACAATGATGTATCTAGGCCTTTTCACAGTCTATTTTTCATAACCGATAAGTATGTCCTTACCTTCATTGATGATTTTTTGAGATACACATGGATTAACTTCCTTACGAATAAATATAAAAAAATTTACAAGTTTTGAGACGTAAAATTTATTAAAAATTAATAATTTAAGCAATGCATCAATGTTATACATGGTTATGGGAGTGTCTCCTTTATTTTGGGTGTATTGACTACCTTTTATGAAGGAGTTACTTGTATATTTTACAGGTCTATTAACCACCTTTTGTGGAAGAGTTACTTACTTACTCTCCTATATGTACTCATCTCATTTGAGATATTTTAGCTTAATTAAATATTGGGTTTTTCTCCACTTATTTTTTATCTCTTGAAATATTGTCTTTGAGTGATTTCATTTTTACTTAAACAACATTTTGGTGTGCACAAGATTTGTCTCATGTGATCTCAACCTTTGAATTCATTTTATCCAAACAGGGATATATATTAGGTTGATATTTCTAAATTTTTTTCCTCTAAGATATTATTTTTCACTTTCCAATTCTAGATAGTTCAACATAGTCATCTATACATCCATATTTTTCCATTTAACTTTCTACTTTCACATTATGAACTAATAGAATTACATTTTCTAACAAGGATAGTATTGACCAGTATCAAATAGAACCAAATGTTATTATTTTTATAAGTTATTCAATTATATCGTATATAACATTTTCATAGAAAAGTTAAAACATGAATACATTGAGCATTAAAAATCCATTTTTTAAATATTTTACTCAGTTACAATATTCAAGAAAGTACTTAATTATGTAAAATATTTATCTTTTCCTTTGTTATACTTATCACACATGTTTGTTATATAATTTATACAATGAAAATTTAATAATATGGGGATGTAAAATCATTCCTTTGCATATCTATTCCTATTCTCCAACATAGTTTTTAAAGTTATAAACTACATATACAATATGGGAATATTTCTTAAACATGGTCATACTATAATTTATAGTATATTTTTCACATTTATTCATGTTTAAAATTGTTTATATCCCTGTTATTTATTATAATTTCAAAATTTTGGTTTCTAGTTGGTTTATAACTAGTTTTAAAATGGAAAAAATAAAAAATAAGAATAAAATCTAGTCAAAAATGTAAAAGCATTACAAATACTCTATAACATAATAAATTAGAACTTGAGCATGATTAAACATATATTTTACATCATTGTCATTTATTATTTACCTCATTATTGATAGATAACATATTTTTTCTATTACACATATATTTCAATTGTATTCATTAGTGTTATGCAGTACATACAATATTTCTATTGACCAAGTTTTTGGGTTTGTCTTTACCTAGTTGCCTCGTTAAATTGGGGGTACATTTTCCATGAGTTACAATATTTATAGGTGTTAATATTATATGAATCTTATAATACTATGTTAAATACACTTTTACAAATGTATATCTAACATCTATATCTTGCATTGTGTACATAGATATGATATTTTTTAGGATATAATCACATTACATATACATAGTGTAGACTATATTTGTATTTTTATATATATTTTTTGTTATTACTTGTACAAATTATATTGTAATTTTCTTATCTATTATGTATGGCCCTTGGGTGAATTTTATTAAGCATATATATGATATCATTGTTTGGTATGCGTAACATTTAAACATGTCCATTGCCTACGGTCCTTGGTCCTTTGTTTTGTGAAATATTTGAACATATCCCTTATTTGTGGAATTATTCATGTCATTCACATGAATACCTTATATTTATGTGTGTAAATCTAAATTATGCAACATTTAAACATGTCCCTTGTATGTGGCACTTTGCCTTATTATATGACATTGTTCTTGTGTTGTTTGTGTGTTTGTTCAACTTGTTAAGATTTATGAGTGTTATGATCCCATATACCAACTAATGTATATAACTCAAATTTTATAATATAATACTATGAGATTCATTGATACATATAAATAGGCCTTACCTCATATATTACTTACATAAATATAATGGTACACATCTTACTATGTTTACATATTTATCACATATGTGACATTAGTCAATCATTATTTCTTACTATAAATGATATAGTTAATCTTTATTTTGATATGATTTACTTTCAGGACATAATTCCCTCACCTCAAAAGGGTTACATTTTAGTTATCTTTTCATAAATTATATAAACTTAAAGATTTAAAAACTAGATTTAAGTACATAATACAATTTTAAAGGTTTCATAATGGTTCAAAATTATATCATTCATACAAATTATGGCTAAATATGTCATGCATACACACTCACATATCAAGAATAAATTATAAATTGATATATTTTTGGGTACATGATGTAGATTCATGAAAACATTTTGAACAAAATTTACAAATTTGCATCTATACTCTGTTAAATATTTTACAATTATTATAATTATGGCATAATAAAGATTCACACATAATATATAGTATCCCTCAAATTTATGTAACATGATATATATTCATTACATGTTTTCATTGATACTTGTTATTTGAGAACATGGTAGGATCATTGATGTACTACATTCTCTTTTTATCATGCATTCAAGAACTGAGCAACAAAGTGATAATTGAATCTACAATCGATATACATTGGTTGATTCTCTTCAAGTGCATAATGAATAATTAGAGGTTCAATGTCCTCTATAATTATTTCTTGTGAATCCATTATGCCCTCTATAGTTATTTCTTATGAATCCATTATTTTAAAAATACTGACATCAAAATTTGAAGTTTCTTCATTCATCAAAGGGTTCTATTTTCTATATAATTTTAATTTAATTCATGGCTATATCACTCTCAAATTATCCATTGGTTTGGATAAGGAAACAATCTCTCCAAGTGCTTCGTGGGAAGAACTAATTCTCCAATGCTTCAAGGAAGCATCATTTCCATAAAAAGTTACAAGAGAAATATTAGTTTCACATGTACAAGTGTACTCCTTCCTTTTTTCATTAATATTTTTTGGAGTCAAGTTACATTTAAATTTTTATTTTCACACATGAGCATTAACTACTTTTACATCATTTTAGTAATTTCCAAGAAAATCTTGAATGATTTGGAGCTTTCTCCAAGAGTAAAAGTGTGTTTTACACACATAGGTATATATTTATTTTATTTTAGTAATTTAATGTTTATATTGGTGTGGGGTGCTGTATTCACTCAAATTTGTTCAAGAATACTTGATATTGTCAGTTTTGGCTCACTTGCACTTCAATTGAATTGAGAACTTAATATGGACCTATTTCACCACCTCAATATTTCTTAAGCACCTATGTAGACCTATTCATTTCTAAATTGGTAACATACAAGAGAAAGAACGTTTAAAATTGTTAAAACCCCTTCTAAGAATATGTATAGAAATTCCAAGACTCCAAATTCACATGTTTCTATTTGAACAAGATCTATCAATAGGGTACACTAATACAAGTCCATTTTTTCCCCTATGGGTTGATCATATCCTTCACCCATGAAATGATCACTTTTCAAATTTACACCCTCCTTTACAAGTTGGTCTATATGTTTAGGATAGGTAGTGTGAGGTTTTCCCATTTTGTTTTTTATATAAAACACATATAAGTCACCTATAATATCACTTGGCAATTTAAATACAAATGCATATGAACACTATTACATAATGATCAAAAAACCTCTATTATTCCCAATTATGATGATAATCACTTAAATTAGTCCTTATCCAAGTCAAGATTCTATTTGATCCTCTGCTTGTCAAGAGTCTATTTCATCCTAGCCAGAGAAAAATATTATCAAGTATTCAAGTCATCTTATATGCATTCATATAATCAAAAGATAAAAAAATATGCAAAACAATATAAGAGGGCTAACTACAAGGGCTTAATTTCCCTCTTCAGATATTAGATACATATTAAGTTATAAATCATCATGGGGGTGATTAGGGTTATCACATCCCATTACACTCCCTCATTTCTATATATAGGTTTTTACCGATTACAATCCCTATTAAGGTTTCAACTTTGAAGAAGTCATTTTCAGATATTTTATGCACATTTAAAGTTGAAATTTATATACATAGGTGTCATTGAATTTCTCATAGATGATCATTCCCTGATTTCCCTTATTTTTAGTAGGACAAAATTGACTAATAGAGGACAACAGTACCAGTCAATTTTATCCAAGGATGGATAATCCTATCTTTAAACAATATTATCTGTAGTTTATGTTTCACTTTTATAATTATTTCTTTGGTAATCATTTACAGTCATTGTTTAGTTTTACATAGTCAACATACAAATAATAAAGAGTTAAGACTTTTTTTTTTTCATAGCTAGTATTCTTTTATTCAATAGTTCTATTTTTATTTCATTACCTTTCTTTCATTATATTCATCTCATTTTTATCACAACATTTTATTTCCTTATATTTAATTTGTTTGAATTAGTGATAATTACCACACTAATTGTAAATTCTGATAAAATAGTAGCATAAAACAAGTGACTAATCTACACCATCCATATGTATCCATTTCATATCACAATAAAATAAACTATCATTTATTACTATGTAATACATGAGTAAATAGTAATTCATGTGTAATAAATATAGATGGCTCAACATGGTACAAAGGTTATGTAAATATATAACCTATAATAGTTAAATATGTGGAAAAGGATGCCCCCAATGTGACCACTAGGTAGAGAGAAACCCAAAATTTATATGTCCATGTGTAACTTATATGTCCTATATAGTACTCTAATATTTTCAAATATGTGTGTCTATAAATAATATTCCATCTACCAAACATGTTTTAAATAACATATGTAAAAATTTAAAGTAACCATCATGTCATGCTTAGGTCCTAATTTTGAATTTTTTAAATATATGATTTTTTTAAATTTTTAAATTACTTGAAATTTATGAAAACTAAACAATGAAACACTCAAGGTGAAGATTCTCATAGGTCCCTGTATTAGGTGGTAAAGGGATCCTTAGTCATGGATGGTTTGTATAAATTAGGAATGGGTCAATATGTAATATATATTCATGTAGTATACCATATATATCATTTTAAATACTCCTAGAATTTAAGGTATGATGAATTTCTATATAAGGTTGATGATTCTATAGTATATGTTGTGTCATAAGAAGATGTCTCAATTCTTGTGTTCATTTTGGAATAGTTTGGATAGTCTCTGTTGATAAGTATGTGTTGTATAATATGGTTCCCTTTATGGTATTTGAGTGATTATATTATCTACTATTTATGGAATATCTTTTTGTATATATGGATCATGTATCTTTGTAACAATTGACCTTATATGTTGATCTTGAATATGTGTGTCAATAATATATTAATAATGATCTTAAATATGTGCCTTTAAAAATCAGAGAGGTGGTAGGAATGGATGATGATATATCACTAACTAAATGGGATTTCATACCTTACTCTTACAACTTTAACAACTATATTACATTATATGTATCTTAAGCATAAAATTATTATGGATAAAACTACATAAATTCCCTACATCGATGGGAAAATTAACAAAATGTTAAAAATCCCATTAATCTATAGCACTAGAAATGACATGTATAATATGGTTAATCCTACTTAAATAGTTAATATTGTGCATGTACAATGTCTATCAACATAGAATCATTTGATTGATTTTATTTTATCTTCCAAACCATGTCATGTGTTTCTAATATATTTTAGAATATCCATTGTGAAAACATAATCACTTGGGACATTCTCAATCATAACATTGTATATATGTTGTTCCTAAATATAGATGAAAATGAATAATTCATGGATATTTAAATTAGTGTTAACTATATCGATGTCATAAAATGTAATTATGGGCCACTAAAGGTGAGTGCCATTGATTATACCATTGATACTATCTATTAGATGATCACATGTCATTAGTGGAGGATGCATCTTATATGCATGATGTAAATCTAAAGTTTTTGTGGTCTCTATTGACTCATGTTTAAGAAATAGATCCCTAAAAGTATTCAATTTTTTATTTTGAAATTATTATGGTCAAGATTATTTTTAGGGGTGCCCAAATTAATCATTTTTTCATAAATTACGTGCTTTATATTTTGTCTTAGCTTGAAACATTTATTGATTAAATGCCATGCAATCTAATAATATTTCCATCATAGTTCATTGGTCTAGGTCTACTTAGATCAAGTTCTTGTGGAGGAAGAATTGTGATAAAGTTACACTTAAATATTTTTCTTAGAATCATATGAGAAGGTGATGGTAATCAATAAAAATTGTCTCTTTGGTGGAGTTTTTAATTGTAATTGGATCATAGGTTGTGACGCTGATTTACTCTAATTTTTGCCTCATTATTGTTATCACTTGGTTTGACCTTATAATTTTGATTATTTTGAAACTTTATTGTTAAAGTAGTCATGAGAGTTGATGTATACTTAAATTTATTTAAATAAGTTAGTTTTACTTCTCTTTCCCTCACTATAAGTCTATAGATACTCAAATTTTCTCATGAATACTTAACAATGTTAGTTTTTTCCCACATTTACCTTATTTGACTTGAGACATTAAATTGGTCATACTCCACAACCTCTCTCTATCCTAAGTAATTTTACAAGACCATCACTAAAATTTTTATGTTTTACACCTACATAAATATTCTTAATTGTTAAAAACCCACGTAAGCATCTATATGAACATTTTAAATTATTAAGATTTAAATTTAACTTTTCCAAGTTAGAATCAATCAATATGAGTTACGATTGAAATTTGATCCTAATATTTTCTATTCAATATTTCCCTATGAATATGAATGACTATTTTTTAAATTTAAACCCTTTTGGATATGTTGGTCTGGATTTTTAGGATAGCTATCATGATGCTTAACCCATTTAGATTGTTATAAATGCACATCTAAGCCACTTATTTTACTACTTTTAAATTACACTAAAGTAGATTGAGAAAAGCTTCCCTATTATTTTTTTAAAAAAATCTATTCACTTGAATCAACACTTAATCAAGTCACAACATTATTGTATCTGAGTCAATAAAATAATTATAATTTACTTAAGCCATCTCTAGATGTGACATGTAGAAAATGAGCACTATTGCACCTTATACTCTAAGTAGGATAATGATGTGAAGCTTGACTCCCTTATTGGATTATTATAGATACATATGCAACATTAAATCATCATAGGGTTTATTAGGGTAAACTCAACCCATTGCACTCCACCCCCTCATTTTGTTGGTTTTGAGATATCACAAGCCCTACTGGGGTTTCAAACTTGAAGAGATTAGTTTTCGGTCATTTGTGCATAGATAAAGGTTGAAATTCCACATAAAATCATATTTTTAAAAGGGATAAGTGACTATAGTATTGTTTTTATATTTATAGGGGTCAATATTAATAATTGAGCCTCACTATTTCTAATTGGTCATGACCTAGAATAGTAACAATTATTGTTTTAGTTGCATGTGAATAATCAAGTTTGATTTGACCATTTCTATCCATATTTTACTCAAAAACATTCAATGTAATAGACATTAATTATCTATGTTTTATTTTAATATTTTTTATTGGAATAGTTATCTTCTCTCATTCAGTTTAACTTTTTTTCCATTTAAGTACTTTACTTTCATTCTTCTAGTTACAACTCATTTATAACATTTGTTACCCTTCCATTTCTTTTATCTTATTCACAGTTAATATCTCAATTATTTCCAAAATATGATAAAACATATTGTTGAACTTGTATATTTTATTAAATAATTTATTATAAATTTTTGTTTAAAGGTTCAGACAAATTCTTGAATATATAACACTAAAAAAACATTCTTTTAACATTATATTCAACATTTAACAATAAAATAACTTTATTTAAACCATGGTTTTTATTATCTAACACTAAAAGAAATTTATTTTGACCTTGGATTTGATATTTGACATTAAAACCACTTTCATTTGAACTTAAAGTTTATGGGGATTTACTAATCTGTACAAAATAAAAACTTTCTTTTTTGTTAGAACCCAAATTTTAGCTTTTTGTTGTTTACTTCTCAATTTTTAAATAATATATGGCTATAATGGATAAGAATAATATTTAATTTTTGCTTCAATATTTCTATATAATTTTATCTGATAGGGTAAAAAACCAAGTTTTACAGGGATCTTAAAACCATGAAACTATTATACAAAAGTATCACTATTCCAATCCATGGCCAACCAAGAAAAATAACAAAAACTAATTATAACATACTAAAAGTAGGGGAAAACAACATCATGAAATATCAGGAGGTGGGGGTCCTCTGGTGTATCCTCCTCCTTAGGATTATTTTCAAGGATATCCTACTTGAACTTTGAGACCTTTACCTGCATGTGATTACTAGGTATTTATGTTTGATCTCCTAGAAGAATTATATGTGGCCTCTTTTGGCCTTGAACCTGTAGGGGAGTCTTCTTAATGGGGGAAATTTGGGGGAACTAGATGGGGGAGTTTTCATGATCTTAGGAAACTATTTGATAGGGTTGTGATTAGACTTAGTGGAGAATATGAAAGACTGCATAGTAGACTCAACCTATCTATGAAGGGTGTTCCACTCTTATATGAGATTGGAAAGGGTCAACCCTACCAGTTGTACCTTGGTATTAAAATTCTCTAGTTATTCCTTATTATTTTTTAACTCCTTAGATAGAATAGATTTACCCTTTTTATCATCTTCCTTGGAATTTCCCTCATCAAGGGTGATCAACATGGGTTTGGGGATGTAGATCTTGAGAGGAAGGTCATCAACAGGGGTTTTAGAAATACTAGCATGAGGGGTGCTCATGAATGCTCGGTAGGACGCCGAGGTGGGGTCCTCCTCTAGGGAGTCCTCCTAAGAGTCCTCCCTATCAAAGGATCCCCCTAGGGGACCTCCTTCCCTTGTAGGGTTTTGATGTGCTTGAGGAGTAGTAGAGTTAACCCCTAGTGAAGGATGGGGTTGGACTCATTTACTTGATGAACCAAGCTAGTGCATTTAAGTGACTTAAGAAGGTATAATATAAGGTTGATATTATAGCCTAGAAATTGATTTAAAATAAAAGATGATGAGAAAAGATCAGGGTCTGTTTACCCTCTAAGGTCATGTAATGCATTACCTCAATACATATTTCTAGGCAATGATGAGGAAGGTCCACCTGGGGGAAACCCTTCTTGTCAGTATTCACATACTCATTCATTTGAAAAAAAATGTTGAAGGAGGTCCTATTTATTTTTTTGGTCCTTGAAGGCCTTTGTCCCATTATAGGACATGCCAGTAGCCTCATTAATAAAGTCCTCTGTGATAGTGATTCTCAATGATTCTCACCATTAACTCTATGAAACCCCCATGCCTAAAATTTTTCCAAATATTTTTTCCTCCATACTTTTACACAAGAAGTAGGCATAATCCATTTTCTATCTCCTCCCATTAATATAGTGACCACAAAGCCAAGGCAAATGAGTGGATGGCTCTGATAGAGTGGGTTTGAATTGTGTAAATAGTGCTTGGGAAATGCATAATTATCTTGTTATAGTAATTACACCACCTTATATGATCATAATAGTGGATAAACATGTTTTAAGTCCATCATTTTCAATAAATATTTTTTATGTGTGATGAAATGATGTCTCATTCAAAACAATGATACTATCATCTCGTAAGGCCTTCAAGACATTAGTAGGAACATGTCTTCCTTTGTGTTAACTAGTTAAAAGAAGGAGTTATACTCTTATGTTATCTATTATATCCGCTATCCCATTTACTTCTCGATAAGTATGCATAATTTGAAGTTCTATCATATCCCTCAAGATTTGCTTGGCATCATCTATGATGTCTTTAATAGAGTTGAGGGGGTTTTTTTTGTTCCAATGCATTTACAATATTTAAAAAATAACCCTCCATAATTATTCCTTTTATTTTGAGTCTAAAAACAAATTAGATGCCTCAATAGGATGTCTTAGATTCAACAAGGTGATTTTTTTAATTTCTAAAAGGTCTTGCATAGGTGGCAAACATCACACTTTTTGATTTCCTTATGACTCCTCACTTACCTATAGGGATTGGATTACCTTTAGATGTGCCATAATAGTTCAATTTCACCTAACCTTCTGATGGATCCTTCCATTTTATATGTTTATGAATAAAATATTTAGAGGGGGAGCTCAAGTGCTAGACTATGTCCTAGTTGTTGAGTATGTATAGTGTTCAAGGAGGTCTAGGGTCTTTGTCTTTATGGGAAGATCTTTCCAATTTTTTGAGATGGCTTGGCCAAGAAAGAGGAAAGTCCCTTTACGTCAGTACCTTTTGTTTAAGAAAATCCTATCATTACAAACTTTCCAAACACACTAAAACTATTGTTGAAGAACTTTGTACCATAGGAATTCTAGGTATAGGAGATTCTAAGGTGGTTTTCATTAAATTATGAGGTCAATGACCTTATTTGGTTTGACCTAGGTCAAATTGAATTTAATAAGCATCTATTTAAATAGTGTTAATACAAAGGATCACTCTAGAAAAATGTGATGGACCAAATCCTCCACATGTAAGCATATAGGGCATCTGTTGGGGACTATCAGTCCTATGTTATCTAAGTTATCCATTGTCAGTATTTTGTCATACGTCGCTAGCCAAAAAAATTTAACTTTAGGATTCAAATGCTTAACTTAAATATTCTTATAGAAATTCCATTCACTTTTTAGATTAAGATTGGTGGCATGCCTTGAGGTTACCAAGTATGATCCATTATCTTAAGTAGCCCAAATAAATTGGTCTTCCTTCTGAAATGCAAGTATATGGATCTAGCTCATCGAAGAGTAAAGTTTTATAAAGTCTATGATTATTTCTCTAGGAGCCCTTCAAAAGGGAGCATTTTATATATTTTTACACCTTTGTTAAACACCTAGTAATCTTTAATTTTTGATACCCATCTTTTATTAAGGTCTCTATACTTTTTATACCAAATATATTGTGAGGAAAAAGGAGTGTATGATAACCATGCATCTTCCTAGAAGTCAATTTTCTCACCATTACCAATTTTACATATGATACATTTCTTTAGGATATCCTTACAATTGGTGATGGCCTTATAGAAAGTGAATCCATCCACATGACTTTCTTCCCATAGGAAATCATATACTTCCTCTCCTTTCATGTATTTATCTTTGATAATTCTTACTTGTTCACTTTTTTCCTTCATAAGCCTCCAGTGCATTTTTTCCAATAGGGATTTTTTCATATATTTTATGCTTCTTAGGTTGATTCCTTTATTTGCTTTGGGAAGATAAGTTTTTTCCCATGCAATGAGATTATATCTAAATCTTTCTTCAGTTACCTTCCATAATAATTTTTTTTTCTTTTTTTCTATTTTAGTATCCACTTTGGATGACATTCTAAAAACAAAAATTTGGTAAACAAGAATGCTATGGATCAAGGCTTTGAGTAGCTAGTGTTTTCCTACATAAGTAAGTAGGTGACTATTCCATCTAGCTAGTTTTCTTTAAATTCAATAAATGAGAGGGTTCCAAATCTCAGAATCTTTTTTTCCTTCAAAGAGTGGGATACCAAAATGACTTTATGAAAGTTTTCTCACCTGACAGTCCAAGATTTTGGTCATTATTTTCTACTAAAAGAGAGTAGTGTTAATGAAAAATATATAACCCTTTTGAAAGTTGATGTAATGATTCAAGACTTTTTCATAATTTTTTAGGATGAGTTTTAGATGCTTTGCTTCCTCTATAGAGGCTTCACCTAGGATGATGGTGTCATCAATGAACTATTCATGTATGATAGGTTCAATATTTATAGCCACCAAGATTCCCTTAATTAGACCATGAAAGTGGGATTTCAATAGGCTTCTACCTAGCATTTTTTCTATAATGATGAAGAGGTAAGGAGAGAGAGGATCACCCTACCTTAGTCCTCTTGAAGCTAGAAATAAACCTTTAGAAATACAATTTATGATAACATAAAATTTAGGAGTGGAAATACAATTTTAGATGATCTTTTTGGTGCCTTGACTTAATCCTATCCTTTTCATGATCTTCATGAGGAATCACCAAGAGACCTCATCATAGGATTTTGACATATCCATCTTAAGAAACATTCCCTACCTTGAGGATATAAACATGGAATAAAAGCCCCTTTCTCCTCCCATATGACTTTATCGAGGAGAGTATTTTGTATATGGTATTACAGAGACTAATGGGGTGGAGTTATGGATATTGGAAGCACCCTAGTTTTTTAGAATCAGTACTAAGAAATCATTATTGATTTCCTTGAGAATAGTTTTTATTAGAAAAAATCTCTAGCATCTACCTTGAGCTCTTTCTGGAAAATGTCCTAGAATTTTTGGAAGAAGAGTGGGTGGAACCAATCAATTCCTAGAGATTTGGAGCCTTCTACTGAAAATACCACACTTTTTATTTCCTCATCAGAAGGAAAATTGGTGAGGGAGACATTATCAGCGTCAGAGAAGACTTTATTGATGTTGTTGAGTGTGGTAGTTACTAGATGATTATCTATTAGTCTTTCTTCCAAGAGGAGATTTTTAAAAAATTTATTGCATGATGGGATATATCATCTTCATCTATGCTAATATCCCCATTTTCCATTTATAATTGAGATATTTTTTTAATGTTCCCATGTCTTGTTTTAGAGTGATGGAAGAACTTCGTATTCTTTTTGCCCTCCTTCAACCTTGTGCACATGTACTTTTATCTCCGATAAGATTTATCTCGTGCTTCAAGGTTGTGAAATTAATAAAGGATTTATTTTTCCCTAGAACACATGTGGTCATTAGTATTTCTCATAGCACATAAATATTCAATAGCTAGAAGTTTCACTTTGAGAGCCTATTTTTACAAGAAAATATCCTTGACTACTTCTTTATTCCAAATTTTTAACTTCATTTTGAGGAAGTTGAGTTTTTTAGTAATAATAAACATGATAGGTCCTAAGAAAGATTCTTTCAACCAATCTCTTAAGAATTCCATGAGATTAGGATGAATGAGCCACATGCTTTCAAATCTGAAGGGGCACCATTTGGGTTTTAATATTTTGTCTCCTTAAAACACCAATGGATTATGATCAAACCTAATTCTAGGTAGAGAAGAGAGTCTACTATAGAAATGAATGTCCCAATTTAAGTAAATCAAAAATCTATAAAGTGGACCTGGATCAAGTTATCACCTAATCTTCTATTGGACCACGTAAAAGGATTACCATTTAGTTCTACATCAACTAATCATGTATTAACAATGAAATCATTAAATTCTAACATGTTATTAGTAAATTCTATATGAACCCATTTTTTATCCCTAGGAGTGAGAGGGGTGTTAAAATCCCTAGCAATAATCCAATTCCAATTTGCACAATTCCTTATAAAATATAACAAGATTTTCCAAATAATTCTTTTAATGTATTTAGCATTTAGGGAATAGACATTGGATAGAATCCATCTATCATTGCTATCTATATCCATGAACAAAATAAAAATATGATGATTAGTCTTCAATAAAATATCCCCTCCTAGGAAATTTGGGTTCAAAAATACTACTAGTCCTCCTAAAGCACCTATAGAATTTGAGGTGAAAACATGACCATTCCTCTAGATTTTTGTAGCACAAGATTTTAAAATGGAAACAAACATTTTGGTTTCTTGAATGATGAGGATAGAAGGGTCAGCCATTGTTATGAGATTATAGATGGTCCTCTATTTCTTGGAGTTAATTAAGCCCCATATTTATTATTTTCATTACATGTTATCTTATAATAAAAATTAATATCATTAACAATCATGCAATAAAATGAAATAAATCACATAAGGAAAACACAACCAATGAACAATTTATAGACTTATACATATCCTACTATTATAAAATTCAATCCAATATTTTACCAGTTATTACACACCCTTTTGATGGACTTATTATGACCATATAGAATAAAAATGCCTATCACTCTCATAATAAAGATGTATTTGACTCTATTGATGCGAAAAATTTTATTGTATATCATGATTCCCAACTAGATGAAATTGAATATTTTCTATTTGTATCTCAAAAAGAATAAAATAAACATTACCATGCTAACACATCTAATAAAAAAAATGATTCCATTTGTAATATCCTTCAACTTATTATAAATCCTATCACATGTGTTTCTTCTAATATTAATAGTATCATTACATCTGCACATTTTGCTTTGGGGGTGTTACAACAATTACAATAAATATCTCTATCTATTTATGCCTTTCATTGGTTTTATGATTTACATATCCAATGAGCCAAAGCATTCAACCCATTAATAAATTAGTCTATAAAGCATTTTTATCTAGACATTGACAAAATATATCTTATGTGAAAAATTTTAAACATGAGTAATGAACTAATGACTATATTAGTGATTATGCACTTCATTACAAGACCATGTTTGGAAAAATAAAAAACACCTTGGCAGATAATGAAATAAAATATATCTTTAAGCAAATTTTACTATCACATTTTCATGATTCAATTATTTTTTAATAAAATTATATCATTTGAGTAACTTTGTAATACATCAAGAGAAGGAGAAGTCAAACTTCTTGTTTTGAATCTGCTCGAATATGCACCTTCATCTACTTCAACTTTCACAATGAAATTCTTAAGAAAACCAACTTATAAATTTAAGCCAAGAGATACTAAAACTAATGTAAATATCATAGTAAATCTTATATCTTATCCTTTTAACTATTTTTTTTTTTATCATATTAAGCAATAATGTAATCTTTTTATATTACCATAACCATCTTATAAAATGCTACAAAAGCTACTTGAGTTAAATCTCATTACTTCAACCACTAGAGATTATCATGAATAGACCTTAAAGTAAATCATTTGATAGTAATGCATATTTTGATTACCATAGATTCAATAGACACTCTACTATTATATGTTTTAGGATAAAACACCACATTTAAGATTGCTTTGATAATAATGTCATTAAACTAATAAATTCTAAAAATGAAACTAAGCCAAAATATAATGAAAATGTTAAGTTGAATATATTCAATGAGCCATTGCCAAACCATGAGACAAAAAAAGAAAATTCAATATTGTGTCATGGCTATAATACACAACCACCTCCTATGACAAATTATCATGCATTATATCAAATTATTTGTAATATTATTCAAACCTCCCAACCACATCATATGATCATCTTTGATGATATTGAGATAGTGGATCATGATTGTAATTTTCATGCCTAATGCATATGATAACATATTGATTAGAAAACTATTAATAGTGTATTATCTAATAACTGATAAAGTGATAATGCATTTACAATGGAATTACTCCATTCATTGGGCTACACACAATATGACATATAATAAACACCTAGAAATGTTAAAACATTCAATGGAAAAAAACAAACAACTTTTGGATAGATTGTGTTGGATCTTAAGTTGGGTCATGTTATATTATCCACTCATTTTCTATTTTTATCATGTAATAAGGTCTTTTACATGATATTAATATGCCCTTGGTTATATAATATTTTTGTTATACCTTCCAAAATACATATATACCTAAATTACATTAAATGCAACCATGTGGTCATGCTTTCAAGAATTAGATGTAAATACCCTTTATAATATATTGTACCTAATCCTCTACAACCACCATCTTATTTAATTGATACATATATTCAATAACATAACACATTTTTAATTGATTTACATATGTAAATTATTTATAGATAACCAAGAAAAAAAGTATAAAAGTCTCAAAAGCAACCAATGAAAATATAAGTATCATATCATAAAAGAAAATTAAGTTCAAAAACATAACCCTCACATGCAACATATTATAAATGGAATATACACACAAATCAACGTGTTCCACAAATAACACAAAATTTGTAACAACCTTCTACTTCCTCATTATAGTTTAAACCATACTAGGTCCTCTAGAGCTAGTCCTCCCACATGAGATTACTTGAGTAGTGATCTAGATGGTTACAATGCAACAACTTATGCCTTTTATGATTTTTAGTATTTCACATATATCAATTTTCATCTATAAAAGGTGACCTTTAGATATATTTTTTGTTCCTTATTGTGACTCTCCTCTTGAGGGGATCATTGGTTAACACATTTAATTTTAATAAATTCTAGAAGAATAAAAAAATCCAACTAGTAACAAAAGAAAAAAATATACATAGGTCTTAATTATTTGTGCCTTATTTTATTATACTTTTTATACATATTTCTTGATTCTATCAATATTCCATGTCTTGTCTCTCGATGCCTTTTTAGCATTTTGGTTTTCTTTTTCAAATTCACTATTTGATTAGTCCAAAATAATGATCTTATATTACTACATTTTTTCATTTAGCATGTAATTTTCATAACCTAAATAGAGAATAATCTATTTTTCATCATAGAAATTATCAACCATAAATAGTCAGATCAACTATTGGTACTATAATACACCTAGAGATACTAACATGAAATGTTTTACATGGTCAAATAAAAGACTAAGTAAATGAATCCCTAATATGTACTATGTTTTCGTACTATACTCAATTACAATCTAAATAACAACCTTATTTCAAATAAAATACTTCTCCATATACTCCATTTCTCATACATGTGTGTTAAATACATTTATGAGTCTAAATTTAATGAGACGAGGATATAAAAACAGTCATTCACATCCCTAATTTATCCCCAACATGTCTTTCAAGTACAATTCATATTTACAGTGGGGGAATATTGCTTGTACATGGTCATTCTATCATAATCATTGCATGCTTTAACTCAACACATGTTTCTATCATATTCAATTCATAATAATTTCCTTTATTATACTTTTAAAACCATGTTATATTTCTTAGTCTCTATTGTTCTTGTTAAAAAATTTAAAAAAGTATTCAAAAAAATCAAATATGAAAAAAAAAAAACATTCAATATATTTAAAAAAACTAAAATCAAGACCTAATCATGTTTGGACATCTATTTTACATAATTTTCATATGTGATGTTTCTCATGATTGGTACATAGCATATTATTGTTCTATCACATATGCACGTCATTGGTATTTATGAGTGTTAGGTAGGACATACAAATTTTACATGAAATGATATGTTAAACTTTACCCTATCTAGTGTACACACCATAGTAGAGGAATATTATCCAAAGGTTCCAATATTTACAAATGCTACCATTCTATAAAACCCATATTTTATAAAGTTTTATATTTTTTACAAATGTCTTTCTAGCATCTCCATCGTAGATTGTATACATGGATATATTATTTCATAAGATATGATCACATTACATATACATTATGTAGACTATATTTCTAGTTCTATACTCCATTGATAATATTAATTGTGCATTTTCTATTAAACTTTTCTTATCTATTCTATGGCCCTTATGTTTGATTTCAAAATATTCATGTCCATTGTGTGAATGGTTGTTGGCCCTTGTGTTTGATTGAAACATATTCATGTCTACTGAGTGAATGTCCCTTGGCCTTATTATGTATATCCCTTATCCTTCTTTGAGTGTGTGAAATTATTGTGTTTGTCATGTATTTTCCCTTTGCATTTTAGTAGCATTACACTTTTTTATGTGTGATTGTTATGGCCCTTGGATATTTTAATGACATTACACTTTAGGCCTTGCCTAAAATGTTACATGCATGATTTGAATGCTACATATATTACTATGGTGATGTATATTTTCACATATTCTTCGTTATCAATTGTTCAATCTTGATACACATGATAAAATTAAATTATATTTTTAGATGGGTGAAATTAAAGACATATACCTCACCCCAAAAGAGAGGAAATTCAATGGGATTTTAACATTGAGATAATACTCTATTAGGATAATAAGTTTTGGATATAGAATACATTTTCAAATAATTCAAAATGGTTTAAAATTTAGTTATCTGTACAAATTATGTGGGAATATGCCATTCATATGCATTCACATTAAATGAATAAATAAAAAATTCAAACATTTTGGGTTTATATTCATGGTAATATACACACAATCTTCAAACAAAAAATTATAATGTTTAAATCTACATACAATTACATATTTTACATTTATCACATTGTAGAATGAAATAGAATCATCCACACTATGTTACATTTTAAATCCACAGATCATGATACTAATTCATACACACACATTTTCGTTAATTATAAATTCATGATAAGGGAAAGGATACCCTTCCCTTATTCTATGATATTTTTCAATTTGAAATTTATATTACAAGTATCATAGTAACTAAGGAAAAAATTGACAATATAATCTATATGCCATTTGTAGTGGTTGATTTATTTAATTTTATAATGTATATTGGAGTTCCATTTCCCTTAATAATTATAGCCTAAAAATCCATTGTATATTCCAAACCATTTATGTCTTTAGATTACAAACAACAAAATTGAAATTTGAGTTTTCTTGTGTCCCCCACTAAGTTTATTTTATATACTTGTTCACTTCAAAGATTGGATTGGTCCTCATGAATTCACCTTCATTCAAAAAAGGAACCAATCCCTCCAAATTATTTATTATAAGAACCATTTCTTCAATGATTCAAAGAAGCATCATCTTCAATAATATTTACAAATAGAAACCCTAGTTTCACACATACATATTTATTCCTTTTTTATTTAAAATATTATCAAATTTAAGCCATATTATATTTTCGAATTTCACATATGGAAAATAACTACTTTTACCATGGAACACCTACATGATTGGAGCCTCTACCCAAAGGCAAAAATTTTTATACACACTTAGGTATATATTTCCATTTAATCTTGTAATTTAATTTCTAGATGAAATGGGTAAGATGTAGATACTCAAAATTGGTCATGAATACTTGATAATGTCATTTTTGGGCCATGTTAAACTTACTATAATTGTACTTCCCATGACCCTACTCCTCCCTATGATTACACATTTGTTCACATGCAAACTATACACCATGGTTATCCTACTTAGATCAAAGGCCACTTCTTTGGACTTCTCACATGCATTATTATTATCCTTTAACCATTCTTGACCTTTCTCATGCTAGAAGGGCTCTCTAAGGACCCCTCGAGACCCTTTCAGGAGATCTTTGACCATCCTAGGCCCCTATTTGACCTAGACCATGGCTTAGGAAAAAAATTGTGACTTAGGCCACACTTTTTCATCATGAAATCCATAGCCTAGGTGGTGGCCTTGGGAGAACACATGAAAAGTCATTGATTTGGTCTAAAATAGTTATAAATGACTAGTTTTTTGAATTATTGATGTATTAGGGTTGGATATAGGCATGTTTCCTCATTGATTGACTTGATATATTCACATTTACTCCAATTTTATTATATCTATGCCGTAATCATCTCCATTAATCATCACACTTTGAAAGCTTGGATACCTCCATGAATCTCTCTTGATTCTTACTTGGCACAATTGCTTTCCTTGTGAAAAGGGATGCCCTACATTTTTATTGATTCCATTGGTGATTCTATTTTTTGTTGATAGTTTTTCTAAATCTTATGGACTGCTAACTGACTCCTTAAGACTCCATCTCACCTATCACTTTTGCTCCGACCTCTCATAGATTGGTGGATTCTCCTCCACCTCTTCCATAACTTTTGGCTCTTGGTTTGGACTTAGCCTACACATAACCTAATATTCTTCCTATATTTCCTCCTAGATTGGATAATCAGTTGGTATAAATATTTCACATCTCTTGATTTTGATATGAGGGCACTTTGCTTTTCAAATTGAAATTCTTTTACTTATTCACAGTAATATATGTGTTAGGGTTTGTTATGTTTTATAAAACTAGTTGTTTAATATCTTGCTTTGTATAGTTTCTAAAGTTTTATGAATTTGTTTATGTCTAAAGAGTACTTTAATTTCTTGAAATATTCCTTTATTTTATTCCATTTCTCTCTTTATAAAAATTTTACATTGCATAGTAGACAAACTAAAAAACTTGGGCAAACCCTCTCTCTCTCTCTCTCTTTCTTGTTAAAACTAGAAATGTTGTATTGCTAGAAAATAATAGTATTACATTGAAAGATAGCTCGAATATAGAATAGGCATGCTCTTGAACCCTTTCTTGAAAATGTCTATGTTTCTCAAAACATCTTTCATTTAGCCTCAAATTCCCCTTGTTTCTAGATTTACATTTCGTTGGCTATTTTATTTCATTCAATATTATTATTCCTTTCTTGTTTATACAATCCATAACATAGTTTTATCAACTTGCTTTATTATGGTTGGATCTATTAGAGGAGCTTTTGTAATTTTTTCACTTGTTTTTGCTATCCCCAACCTAATTTATAGGTTTGTCTATAGCTTAGTGTAAGCTATTAAACTAGATAGCTACTATAGATCTCATATACCCCATAGATCCCTTGATACTTCTACCCTCTTAGTGATTTATTTTATCACCCTACCAGACACTGGTGGTTCTATTACATTTTTTGGAGATACATTCTGGAACACCCAGTTGGACCTCACATATGGTCTTATACTAGTTCTATCCCATTTAGATCTCTATTAGCCAACTCCCCCTATTAGCTATTAGGCTTTACTTTTAGTTATGTTTTAGCTCTCACCTTGGTTGGTGTATTCTTCTTTGGTTTTATGTTATTCTCCCTATTTTTTCTCCATTGGTTTTCCTTTTCTATTTTGTTCCATGTTTTTATTATTTAATTACATCCATGGTTGACCTCCCACCCTTGGGATGTCATTCTTATTGGATTAAAGGTCTCATACCTGAGCTCACTCATGAGCAATCTACAGCTATAATGGAATGCCATAAATACCATAGGAGCCAATAGCCTCCCTTAACCTATCATGGTAGTCTAAAACCTCTCATGTTTGATAGGTAATAAGATTGGTAGGACTATAACCAATGGACTAGGTCTTTTTTCCACCATTTTAAGCTTTATTCAGTTGAGGATGTGTCCACTCATCCTTGTGTCACATCTCACTCACCCATTTGTGGTGATGAGGATACTCTTTCCTATTTAGGACCACATGAGTTATGGGAAATCATTGATTATTACCATAGATGTATTTTAGTGAATAAAGTGCACCACTCCCCCCTAGGATTCAGTAGTTTATATCCTCTAGAGACAAAGATCATGCCCATTCAGTGTTGAGTGCCTCTACTAGTTCTCATGTGATTTCCCCACTTATTTCCTGGACAAAAAATCTTTCACAAGAATAACCTAATGTTCATGCTATGTATCATATGTATTCCCATTCAGTAATATATCTTTATCATGAGGGTTATTCCCATCCTCTTAGCCCTTCTTTTAGATTTTTTGATGAGAAGGATGATTTTAATCACCAATTATAGACTATAGATCCATGGGATTCATATCAGGAGCATCAGTAGTGACTAGTTAATCCTTGTTTGATGGCACATAACCAAAATCAAGGATATTTTAGTCATCATGACAATTTGCATCAGTATGCCACATCTTCCCATCATCCTTGTGGGAACCATCACACTTCCCATGGTCATTCCCCACCTTGTGGTAAAGATGATTTCCATTATGACCAGCCTCCATATCAATATCCACCTCAGAATCATGCTCTATATGTCCATAGTTATGATGATACCTATGGGCATAGGAAACATCACTAACATCATGATCCCCATCTAGAATCTTGTCTCCATCTAGCTATCAATAATTTTTATGAGGGTTTTTGTTGAAATCCTATAGCCCCTTAGGTACATATTATTCCCCTTCCTACTCTTATCTTTGAATTGCCAAAGTTCAATGGGACTCAAGATTCCAATCCAATGGAGCATATCATGGAATTCACGATGGCATGTATGGACTGATAATATGATGAAGGCATTTGATGCAAAGCTTGCACAAGTTTTCTTCTATAGTCTTTGAATAAAGGAATATTCCTTCAAGTCAGAGGCTTAAGAGTTCCTTCAATATGTGAAGTTTAGGTTCACAAGACTACTATAAGTTTTTAAGAGCTTTATATTGATTAAAATATTATATTTTATCTCTCTATCCCCCTTTAAAAACTTATCTCAAACACATACCTTGAACCCATGCAACTCTACTTTATAAACTACTCTCCTTGTATCCCTGTCTGACTACAACTGGGTTAGTACTAAAAATGTACACACTATTATGAATTTATAGTATTAAAATATCCTTTATCTTTTTAAAATAAACTTTTATTACAAATTAGAGGGTCTATCTCTCTTTCTAAATCCACTTTCCTTCTTTGAACCTTCTAAACTAGGCCTTCTTTAACCCTTTTCCAATGCCACTATATATAAATCCATATTAATGGTATCATATAGTGATAAAAACACTTTATTCAGATATATCATGTCAAAATACACTATACTGCATGTTTTTGCAATTTTTCCATATTGCAATTTTTCCATAGTTAGATTTCTCCCAAAAGACAAAACCCTAGTTGGTAGGGTTTATAATGACTACACATGATGAGGTTAGATAAAATTCAATAAATTTAATTAGAAAGAATTTAAAACCAATATAATAGATGGAATAGGTTTTTATATGCTCCATGCATATTTTTCATTCAATAACATAGCTCTCAAAATGCCTGGATCAATCTCTAACAATAATCCTCTGTCATTATTGACTATGTTCCTTGACAGAAAAAAGGTTTTAAGAGGGTTTTTGACAATATATTCAGCACTCACAAACTCTTATTTATTACTAATCCCCTCACCACATTCCAAAAATACCTTAAAATCTTTCCAAATTCCTTTTTCAATCAAATAGAGATTTAATACAAATTGAAATACTGAGTATAGACTTGGATATGAGTAAATTGTAGATTTCAGTGAACAAACCCTCGTTATAACAAAATCAATCTTGAACACTATATCACTGTATAGGTTGAACAAGTCCAATAATTATATTAAAATTTTCATTATCTCATTAAAATATCAATAAACTATTTAAATGAAATGAATCAAAAATTTAGGTTGTTTCTTATATAAAGTTACATAACTAATTACCCTATTGACAAACTTGACTCTCTCTAGAGATTATTGTTTGTTTTTCAATCATTACCTTCCCTGTCTCATGTTAGGAAATAAAATTTTATCACTAACCAATAAATAAACATTCAATAAGATGTCTTACCATGTTATAGATTCAAAAAACAATGCCCAGTCATAGCCATGCCAAGAAAACTCAGAATTTGCAAAACACTGTTCTTCTCCATCATCAGCTTTCATTGTTTCAAAAATCCATTCTCTCTCTTTCTTATTAAAATGTATTGAATTATCACCACCTCAAAAACTAACTCCACCACATTCTACCAAGATACATAACTGAATCTTAGAAGTTTCTACGTGGAGGTACTTGAAAATTACATTGCATTTTAATGTTTTCCCATTATATGCACTACATGACCATGCATAAAGACTAAATAAGATACTTAGGAAATTTTTCATACTCTTAATATCTATAAGGCACCTTATCAAAATGTTTTACACCTTTCCACTTTCAAACAATACATGGAAACCCTTTAACAAAATTCAAATTTTCAAATGTGGATGTTTTGGAGGGAAAATCTACAATTAAAATTTTATACCACTTATTATATTATATATCACTCCTATGAATTCATTAAGACCTATTACACCTAAAAAAAACATACAAGAAAAATCCAATCTAAAAATGTGTATAATTTGGGATCCACAAGCATACCCCTGCATCATACTACCAAGCTAAAGAAATTTTGCCATATATGTCAACTTGGTGTTTGCTCCTCCTTAATTGATTTTTACCTCCAACTTGAAGGTTTATGATGATAATTTAATATTGTATATGTGAACATGTGCTTGGGCCCCACAACTAGGCCTCTTCTATTTCTTTTTTTCATTGGTGTACCTGCACATGCAACAAACATGTTAAAGAAATCTCTATTGTTGCTTTCTACTACTTGCTTTAGATGTTAAAAAATGCTTCTTATTTTTTAAACTAATACATAAAAATCTTATTTCCATATGTAAATACTACTAAAATTTTTTTTCCTTCATCCTTCATCCATTCTCCTTGCTTGGTACACTTAATCTCATACATATCAATGATTTGATCCTTGCATGTCATTTATTTGCATAAATGTTTAGTGTGTTAATATCTATCATACTCATGACTACCCTCTATCTCCTCTACACACAAGGAATATTTATTCTCTTCCACATTCTCATGATATTGATGTAACACTCTCATACTATTGTCTTCACCTGGCTATCCTTTTCAAAACTTTGTTTCATAATTTAGAGATTGCCTATCATACCTTATATGAGTTCACAACTAGAAATGTTTACCAAATGTTGAGACAAACTCAAAAATAACTCATTCACAAACTTACTTGAAGATTTTTTACTTGACATAGGTTCACATGCAACTTGGGTTGCCTCAATCTCCTTGGGTTGTTCATCCATCTTCACTACTTCATCTTGTTGTTGCACCAACTCCTTATAACCTATAACCAATACCTTAGATAATACACCAACAAATTTATCATCATAATTAAATGGTAATAATGTAAACTTGACTCCCTTGTGCTCCAAATAATATGTATTCTTCACCCCACCATGACTAGTTGACCTGTCAAACTGCCAAGGTCTTCCTAGTAGTACATGGTAAATGTTCATCGAAATGACATCACACATAACTTGATCCCTTTATGTTCCAATCTGAACATATACCAAAATTTTTTCATTCACAAGTATATTATATCCTTTTTTAAGCCAAGAGACTTTGTAAGGTGCAATATCTGGCAATATTTTGAGACCAAGTTTGCTTACCATCTCATTGGAAACCAAATTATCTCTGCTACCTGAATATATTATCATCTTGCAACATATACAATGAGACTTATATGTTGTCCTAAAGAGTGTTATCCATTATGTAGCCTCTTTTTCCTTTTGTGGTTTCATCAATGTCCTTTGTGTCGAGAGTGCCTCTCCTTCAGTTTCCACTAAGTGTGAATTTGAACCAACACACTCTTCTTATATAGGCTACACCACTTGATTTATGCTCTCATTCCTATCTCTAAATACTTATGGCGTGCATACTTGTTGTATTTGATGCATTTTCCTATGAAACCACTAGTTCCTATTCCTCTAGCATCTTCACCTCTATAGTATGGCCTCTTACCTCTATAACCAGCTCTTGGGTATGTTTCATGCCTTTGTCCACTACTTTCTACTTCCTCATGTGCATGCTTGTTGTCATACTCTCCTCTTCCTCTCACTTGTTTGCCTCTTCATCTTGATTTTTGTTTATGTCTTTTTGCCAACTTATCTTCATATTTCAAGGCTACTTGGTATGCTTCTTCAACTATTTTCAAAGTCATTATATTGATCTCATCTTTTATGAAGAACTTGAGACCATTCAAATACCTTGCTACCTTCTCATCATCTTCTTCCAATTTTCATGTCCTAATTGTCAATCTATGAATTTCTAATGTATAATCCTTTACTAAATTCTCCTTTTATCTAATATTTTGTAACCTCCTAAACAAATGTGTGTCTTAGTCCTTGGGCATGAACTTTGCCTTCATCTTCACTACCATCCTATCCCATGACTAGATTTTGGCTTTACCTCTTCTCTTTCTCTCTTATTGGATTCCATCCCACCACAAAGAATCATGTCCTCTCAATCTTGTGACTACAAATTTCACTCTTTTGATGTCATCCACCTCCTCATACTTGAAATATTTGTCTATGGCTTCTATCCAATCCACCATCTCATCTACATTCAAATTGCCTTCATACATTAACACATATAACTTTGGTTTTAAGCCCATCTTCATCATGGATTTGATCAATATTTATTCCACTCTATCTTCTCTTTATTCCTCCTCTTCTACTCTAGTAGCTTCCTCTTCTTTATCACTATCATCATCAGCTATGACCCTTCTTCTTTGGACTACCTACATGGCTATCATTCAAGCCTACATGTTCCTCATTTCAATGAGTAAATTGGCCACATTCTATTGCATTATTTTATCTACTATATGTTACCTCTATCTTGTTCCCATATTTTACTTTTACTCTTATATGATACCAAAATGATGCAAACCTTACACAAGTTTTCTTCTATAGTCCTTGAACAAATGAATCTTCCTTCAAGTCACGGGCTTAAGAGTTCCTTCAATATGCAAATTTTAGATTCACAAGACTATTATATGTTTTTATTATATTTATATTTCTTAAAAAATCCTATTACATCTCTCTATTCCACTTTAGAAACTTATCTCAAACACATACCTTGAATTGATGCAACTCTGCTTTGCAAACTACTCTCATTGTAGCCCTGTCTAACTGTCTATTGTTTAGTAATAAAAAATTACACACTATTATGACTTTTACAATATTAAAATATCCTTTATATTTTTTAAATACACCTATGCTACAAATTTTATTGTTTAACTCTCTTTCTAAGTCCACTTTCCTTCTTTGAACCTTCCTAACTAGGCATTCTTTAGCCCTTTTCCAATGCCACTATCTATAAATTCATACTAATGGTACTTTAAATTCAATAAAACACTTGCATCAATGTACATATTTGTCAATGTGTCATATTTAAGTGTTCTTGAGTAGTTTAGGATGTCTCAATAGTATATAATAGGTCTCAATGTTGAATTTTGGATGGTTAGGTTCTAGTAAAGAGTTAAAAATTTAATCCCCACTTGACTCACATGACGAGTCACCTTGTTGAGTGGGTTAGGTAGTTTTCTTTATTATCCAATGTACGAAAACAAGTTAAAGAGTTAGTTATAACCAGTTTTAGAGTCTTTTAAATAGGTAAGTGCTTTATTTTGAACTTTCATTCAAGGTAGGAGAGATGGTGGTTATTAGGGTTGGATTCGAAGGCACATTGGAAATGAACCCCAAGAAACTGTATTAAAACTTTCTGTGTTGGTGATAATAAAAGTTGTAGTTGATATCTTTTGATATATGCCAAAACAAATGACTCTGCAGGAGTAAATAATAGTGAAAGAAATAATTATGCTTTGATTGTGTAAGGCTTTGTGAGATGATTAAGTCGAATATATGCATAGGAAGATTGAGCAATATTTTGTTATTATCCACCAATCCTGAGTAAAGATTAGGACTGTGTACATTTCCTGCATGTCTTATTTGTGATGATTGTGTAAACATAAATGAAGTAAAAGTTGTGTATGTTGGATGATCAATAAAGGTATTATTGAAAGAAGATTTGGACTTACTGGTCTCAGAAAATTGCATGCATTTCAATGGAGAGAAAGATAACTGGTTCATGTTTCAAGTATTATTGGTGAGTTTTCAAGTTGTTTGAAGTTAATCTAAGCATTCATTTATGATTTTCTACATGGTTTATAAATGTATATCTACAAACCATGTTTCTATGATTAACAAGAAAGATTGATTGTGCTTGATCGAAATTATAAGGAGGCAAAGTTTTGATGCCTTGGAGAAGATCCATATGCACATTATTTTGTCTTTTAAGATTGTTACACAATTTTATTTAGTTGTCTATTTTATCCTTTACATGAGATCAATTTGTAAATTTTATTCAAAATACATTCTCTACACTATGACAAAGTAGAAATTGTTATTGATACGCAGTGCTAAGTGACGTGACTTGGATCATTCGTTTATGTAGGTAATTACTTGGATAGTGATCTAAAACATGGTACAAGTAATTTGAATACATCTATAAATATTGATTCATTCAATCATCAATATTGAATTTGTAATGTTTTTTAAGTCTCAAGTGTTTTACACAATCCTACACAATTCTATGTGAAAAGTGTAAACAATAGGATCCTATTTGAATTGTGGTGGTTGTTAAAGGAAGATAGCATCAAGATAGACCTTATACATGTCAGTGGAATAATTAAAACAAAGGGAATCGATAGTAACACAAGTTAGAGCCCTTCTCGGGTCACAACAAGACCGAGTCTATAAATATAGTCAACAGGTCATTTAACGTAATTTAGAAATGAAGGTGTGAACGATAGTCAAGTGAAGTGGGATTGGAGTGTGGGATATAAAACAAGTCCTAAACAATTTTATTATGAAGTGGAAAACTTATGAAAGGTTTGCATGCATAGTGGTTCCTTCGTAATTGTGCACAGGACTATAAGAGTAAAATTGCTCTACATAGTCAAATAGAAAGTTTTCTAGAAAGGTGAAATAGAATGTTTGAGGGGATGTGTGAAGCCAAATTGCCATTGTCATAATCCAAGGAGATTAAGGTCAATAGAATCTAAAAAAATAAGTAGGGACAGATTTGATTAGAGTGGAGTGAGTGAATGACAAAATGAGAATGGATGAATTAAAAAAAAGTCAGAGGAGTCAAAGGTCTATAGTAAACCAATAATATTATGAAACATTGATTTTTTGAATCCATACTTTACATATATGAGAATGATGTGGCAGAGATGAGGTGGAGCTCTGCATCAGTAAGGCATATGAATCCATTGTATGGCTAACTCTCAATTCGCCTTTCTCTAATTGTAACACCTTGGTATGCAGAGTTGTAATAACTTGATCAAGGTAATTTAAATTAGGAGAGGATTTAAATGGAATGTGCATAGACATATTATATGGGTTGAAATTTACCTACTTAGGAATAGGCAGTAGAATACGCTAAAATACTTATAATACCACTAGATTTTGGGCAGATGTCACATAGGTCATAGAAGATATGGGCATGGGAATGATACTGATAGTAGTGCCCTAAATACCTAGTATGGAGACTTGATATAAATTTATCTACTCAAATCTTACTATATACGACATATCATTAATATTATATTAATTCATATTAAGATATTTTATGAATTGTTCATCTTCCAAGGCATTTTGTTGGTCTATAGTAGTTTTATCATCACTCTCAATGTTTATGATGAGTCCATCGATAGGGTGGATAAAATATTTTGTGAAATCCATAGTAGGAAGATAACATGAGCATATTGTATTGGAAGTTACAACACTAAGAATGGAGGGAGGCTCGGGATTGACAATTGGTAAGCTTACCCTTATTACTAAATCTTGACTTGATATTTATGTCTACATAATTGATCCAAAAAATATATACTATGTATGTATAACAATATGAAAATAATAATTTCATTAGTTTTGTTAGAACTAGAAACCCTAAAGCTAAAATTTCAAACCCTATAAAGATAAAAACCAAAGTAAAATACTAGGGTTTTTCACTAAACAGTATGTGTATAGGTTCACCAATATTTTTTTACCCTAATTTGGATTCATGGATAATATTAATCTAATTAATCTATAAGTTTCAATTATAATTTAGATCAATACATGTGGCATTCAATGATATAAATGAATTTAAATAATTGATAATTTGACTCACTTGATTTGATAAAGGAATATGCTAAATATGGAAAGTACTAAATAGATCATAATACTTAAATTTTCTAGTTGATTGTCTAAATATGAATTATTCTAGAAGTGGAAATCAAGGATAGTCATGCATCTATTTTGTTTAGTTAAATATATGATCTACTTCTTATGTTGAATTGATTCCATTAGATTAGGTAAGTAACATCCACTAATACTAACTTGTTGGTCAGTAATGATACTAACTTGTGTATAAGTTTAGTACACTGACTATACAATCACTTATGACTATCTTTCCTTTCTCTATATTTGTGATCTTGAACCTTGATGACACGCACAAATCTATAAATTGACCTCATTTTCCTTGAAACCCTAGATATGCTTGTGAGGGATAGAAATCTATACTAAAAGAGAAGTGTAATGGGATAAGCTAACCTCAATCACCTATCCATTATGATTGGACATTTCTAATGTATCCAATACTCAAATAAATAAAATCAATCCACACATAGTTCTCTCACCTCCTATGATTTTTAAATTGTGTTCCTTCACTATGTCTATGTAGCTAATGATTTATACAGATATTTTACAATGTTAATTTTTAATTGGATTTTGAGTTTTTTAGAATTGACTTGTGCCTAATCTTGGTGGCATGTATTTAAATTGAGAAGAACAACGTATATTTCTCACTTTTAAATATCATATTAATGTATCACAAATATGTGTAATATTTTTCTGAATGAGTCTTTAATTGTTTTTATATGTGTATCTATTTGAATAATTTCTCATTCCACCAACATGATTGGATTATAAACCAACCATAAGAATGGGTTTGATTTTATAAAAAAGTCCTTGAAGTGAGCAAATAAATCTAACAAGTGTGGGTAATTATTGACTACTGATAATGATTGTAACCTATAGAATTGGCCCTTGTATATGTGGACTACTCTAAATGTCTAAATATGTATGTGAAACATATTTAATATGTTTTAAATAGATAATGATGTTCATGTATGTGTCTAACAATAGATTAGAAGGGTTGAAACATAAGATAACATGCAAGAGTGAGAGGAGGATAATTTAGACCTTGTTTGGTTGCTCATGTTATGCATGGTAAACGTGTGTCAAGATTGCCATTTTCAAGTAGTAAAGACCAGATTTTTATAGCTACATAGTTTATAAACTTCTATAACATATTAAAATTTAATTGGGAATACTTGATAGTTGTTTGAGATATATCTACATATTGTTTTAGTTAAGGTTTTGTGTTGTAGATTATGCTCTCAATTTAAAGATATGTGTGTATTGTTTTTCTATACATTTAACTTCACCTTTTTATACTTCCACATTTTAAATTAATATTGAATTTAATATTTTTACTTCACAAATTATTTCAAGGATTACACACAAGGATATATGCATCCACCTAAGCATCATATGAAGTGAATATTTACAAACTTATTTTCATACAAGTGTATGTAGATTTTGTATACACCTAATTTAGGTACAAGACTATTTTTTGGGTATATATTTAGTCAACTCATTTATTTTTGTCATTGGTAAAATTACACTCTTATAGAGCCTTTTCATGTCTTTATCTAACTATTTCTTTCTTATACTTTTGTGTTTGACTAATCTCTCTCTATGTATGTATCTATCTCTCACCTAATATCTCCCCCGCCCTCTCTCTCTCTCTCTCTCTCTCTCTCTCTCTCTCTCTCTCTCTCTCTCTCTCTCTCTCTCTCTCTCTACCTTTCCCCCTCTCTCCCCCTATGTCCCTCACTCTCATTCTCTCCTCTCCCCCTCATTCTCCCTCTCCCCCTCTTTCTCCCCCTTTCTCCCTCTCTCCCCCTCTCTCCCCCTTTCTTCCTCTCTCCCTCTCTTCCTCTCCCTATACCTCTATCCATCTTTGTCCCTTTGTCCCTCTATTCCTCTATCTATCTCCCTCTTTCCCTCTCTCTCTTTCTTCCCTAACTCTCTAATTTTTATTTTTGGGTTTATGAATTTTTATTTTCTATCTCTAATTATTTACCTCCCTTTCTTATGTTATAAAAAATAGAGTTTTGTAAGCTTTATATGACTAAGATTGAGCAATAATATTTTTTCTTGACAAAACTTGATAGTGTAATCATATAAAATGTCACTTGAGTGCAATGAGTGTCACTTGAGACCACCCATCCATAGCTTAGCCATAGACCTATATTAGGGCCTCTTTCAACCTTTATTCATCTTTTATACAAGTATTACATATACCTAGACATCTCAAAATTAGTCCCAGACCTTCTCCTAGGGATCGAAGCCCCTAGTGCCTTAGGTTTTACCACCTATAAATTAGTGTTGTTATTTGAACAATAGTGCATCACACTAGTGATAAAAGCATTGTGCTATTGTTCGTTGCCTAATTTCAACCCCAATAGATATATTTTAAATTCCTAAGATACTTAGGGTTGTCCTAGCTGTATTTCACACTTTGCATAAGCAACAGATCAGTATAAATATATGAAATTTTTTCCCTTTACCCACGAGATTAAAATTAAATGTAAAATACATAAATAATCTTAGAACAATTTGTGCAAAATCAAGGATATTGATCCTTATTTTACCCTACTCTTGCATACATTCATCTACGACCACCCTAAGCTCATAATACATAGATTTCTAATCTCACTCCTCATTAAAATAAATCAAGCCAAACTCAAACTATCATTCACTTACGCTTAAACCAACACTTAAACTAAGAGAACTAAATCTGGTTTGGTACCCTCTTGAGGTGTTGGAATGTAGTCAAATCTCAACACAACGAGCTGTTGAGGATGTCAAACCTACCTAGTGAACATCACACTTTTGCTATTTGTCCTTCTCAATGCCATAGAAATATGGAGATCCAGGGTTTTAATACAAAATTAGTCCAAAATATGTCCTAGATAGTGAATAAGGTTTCATTCACATAGGGACAGGTATATTAGAATCACACACAATTGCTCCCAGATGTTCACATCGGTCCCTACACAAGGACACTAGTGCTAAAGAGGAAGACACTAGCATGGTGCACTACTATTCAAGGTACCTCTTTACTATCTAGGAGGGTTTTTGATACCTAGACCTTATTCACACTATCTTGATCATGTTTGTATTAGTTTTTAGCCTCCAGATCATCTGTGTTAGTCAATTTTTAGCTATTTACTTGTTTGTGTCAATTATTACTATTTTTATAAATATCATATTAGGTTCATAATTATACAAATTAGTGGTTATATTTATTTCATATCTCTTCTCTAATTTACTATACTCGAACCTTTTAAAAACCTATAGTTTATATTCCATAATCCCTTAAAAGTTAAATCATTTGGTGACCCTGATTTACTTCAAATACTACTTAAATCTTAGCCCTATATTCTATTAGAGTTTTTACCTTTATTTTTCTTGTTTCCCTTGGTTGTGTCAATCTTTTAATATTTTATATGTTCTATTTTATAAACAGTTTTTCATTTTATGAGATATATGCCATCTCAAAAAAATATACTTCTTCCGTTAAAAATAAATGTTAGGCTTAGTGACAATCCTATTGATCACATTTTCACATGTAAAACGTCAGAAAACTGACACCACCCCTGGATGATAGCTTAACATTCCAACTCACTCAACAATGGAATGCATGCCAACCCAAGTTCCAGCGTAACTACTTAACGCCAACCTATCTAAGTTAGCTGGGCCGAGATATTCTCTAACCGAACTTGAGAATCTTAGCAAAATTCGATATAACAGCACGCCTTATTTTAAGGCCTTCTAACACTTCTGTCTTGTAAATGTGGGACTTTTTTATTAGTTATGGTCAAACCCATTTGACCAGGGCTAGGTAATCGAAGACAGGGAGGATAAAAGAAAGGTGGACGCAGAATGGTTAAGGATCGATGAGTAGAGGCCGTTGGCCATGGCCAAGGCGTAACATTGGGATGACTGATTCTGCCAAGGCTGATCCATTGAAGAGGTTCGCTAAAAAAACTGAGCCGTGAGAAAATAAGATAGAAGATTTCAGGTTCAGGTGATTCCATCAGGTGGACGTGAGTTCCAATTGGGATGGCTTCGGAGCCATCAGAGATAGAATCACCCATTTGATAGGGATGGATAGACCGGAATCGATTCTATCGCCCATTTAACAAGGCTGTTCAAGCCTGGAGTGAGAGGAACATTAAGGCAGGATATTCACTTAAAATTCGAATGGATATCACCTTCTTTCATTTAGCTGAGGCTTCCAATTGAATGATATTTGTCCATGAAAGAAATAGATGGAGGAAAGGCTCGAATTGCGTTCTTTTATGTGGCTTAGTTGAGTAGCTCCAAACATTTACAAACTAATACCATGGGTTGTACAAGAATACAATAGATCGAGTCTCTGTATTGTACGGATGCGGCAGATTGAGCCTTGGTGTCTATTTTATGATACGAAAGAAATGATTATTCCTTTTTAGGCTCGTCATTGTAGCACGAGCAATGAGAAACCAAGATGGAACTCACTTCGAATAGATCCCTGTATGTCCGTAGATGCGAACAGGGTTGAGGAAATAGTGGGGAAGTCCATCCACGAACTGGGTTTGAAAAGAATGGACTTGGTTATATCGATAAATACTTCTTTCAAGAATCTTGATATAGACTATATGTACGTTTTATTCTTGATGCCTCTAGATCCTCAGAAGTGAATCTTCGCCTATTTGGTAATGTTTATGGACCAGGGCAAACGATAGACACTATCGGGTCATAAATTACATTACAAAGAGTAGATATATATGTATATATAGTAAGAAGAGACCTGAGACGGGATGAGACGAGCTATAGGACCGAGTGTATGGCTGCGAATCGAACACAGTCTTGAAAGGAAGAAAGGATATACAGGTGAGACATCTATATATATTCTATTTTTAATTACGAGAAGATAGTTGTGATCTGGGAATATATATTCTTCTGTTATATAATGGCTTTGGGACCCGAAAATATATATGTAAAAATGTATATACAGGAAATGATTATCGGATGGATGAGATCATGTTTCTTTCCATTTGAATGGCTTTAAGTCAAGGAAGGGACGTAACATGATGTGATGGTATTGATAGAAACCAAGTCTATTTATTCACTTCTATGTGGTAGGCAAGGAAGACATGTATGTCTATAACTTTGTATTAACATAAAGACAAAGACCCATGTGACTATAATTTTAATTGCCTCTATTTTATAAAGCTAGTGGCTATGGAGGGATGTAAGTAGTTATAAGTTTATTTTAGGAGGTGCAAGTCTTTGAGAACTAGAGGCACTCCTATTTATCATTATGCCCTTTAAGAGTTTTACAAATACACTCAAATGGAGAATTGCCCATAGGCATGGAGAAGTATAAGTATTGTTCATAAATTATGATTGCTTTATAGTGTTAGAGCCTTCATTGTCAGAGATGGTTCTCTAAAACCATTCTAATGTAAATTTTAAATAAATATTTACATCTTTAAAATGGATTGGATTACAATTAAGCAATCTCAGAGACGTAGCCCAAATTATGGGTGAACTTCATTATCACGTTTTATGTCAATTATTACATTTTGGCTTATTCTGTATTTAGCTTTAATTCAGTTGCAAATGAATTGATCAAATACTATAAATAAGTATGGAAAGTTGTAAATGATACAAAATTAGGAGTTTTAAAGTGGGAATGAGTTTATAAATTTCTTGGATTACTTTCATTCAATCCTATATTTCTGCACCAATTCTATTTAACTAAGAAATTGAGATTTTCAGTATCCATTATATAAATTTTTTATCCGATTGATGGATCATTATGTGGAATTCAATGATAATACATATGAACATGATCAATACAATCAAGATCAACATGATACACAATATGGGAATTGAGAAACACTCCCCCCACTTGATAATGAAAATCTTATAGTTAATAAGGATGATATTTTACAATGTTTTAGAGATAGACTTCAGGAAAAGCCCCATGATCATGTATAGATATTTTAATCCCTAATGGAAATAAATAAAAAATCTACTTTTGGTCAACATTATAATCCCTAGATGTCAATATTATTACATCTATTATGGGGGCAACTTAGATTTTATAATAACCTATTTTAATTCAAAAATCTTCAACAATGGAAACACTTCCTATGGATAGTTCCTCCTCTCCATATATACAATACCTTATGAATGAGATCCATGATCTATAATCCAAGGTGTTACATCTTTAGCAGGGTGCCACAAGATATATCATGCCTTGCATTCTCATGTTCTTTAACATAAACATTTGGCACAATAAATAGTGGTAACTGTTTTTCCATCCATATTTGTGACACCCAAGATTTTTTTGTATGATAGTAAGGATGACCCAAAGCACCATTTTTTATTTTTCCATGCAATGTGTTTAGACTATGTGTCTAATGACTAGCCTACTTAATATTATTTTCCCTCGTAGTTTGAAGGACTATGCATTATAAATCTTTCTAATCAATCCATCACAACATTCAATCCATTGTCAGGTATGTTTTTGGCACACTTTTCAATCAACATCAGTGATAAGGTTTCTTATGCTCAAGTGGCACAACTCAAAAAAAAAATCCAATGAGCTAATTGTTGAATATGTCTTGAGATATAGAACTATATTAGCTAAGATTACTAGCCCCATTTTAGATAGAGAACTCAAAAACATATTTATGTAGATTTTTTTATTGGCATTGCCTGAAGTTTTCCTATTCAATAAGTTTCCATCATTCAAATATATTTTTCATGTAATGGAATAATGGGAAGTCAAGATTCTATCCATGGTAAAAATAAAGGACAAATAGATTAGATTCAACTACTAAGTGTTCTAATAAGCCTCCATACAAGGTGAAACCTAGTGAGAACAAGAATGATTTAAAAGTGATAATTAATGTTTCTTTAGAGCCACCTCTTCACATGTTTGTATGTGCTCCTCTAAGGATACATTTTACAATTCTTCCTTAGTCACTAGCATGGGTTATACAGTATATCTTGGAATGCAATGTCATATATCTCCCCCTCCCATCAAAGAGGTTGATATGACTAGGCCTCTATGATGACAATACATTTTATGATTATCAAAAGGCACGAGGACATACTACAAATAACTTCATTATCTTTAATCATATAGTAAAAGATTTTATATAAGTTAAATCATTAATATTGAAATTCCTATAGAGACACCTAGATCAAAACAAACAAACAAAAGTATTGAAAATGTTTTTAGAATTGTTTCTAAAACATATATCTAGTGAGACAATAGGCACTTCAAGTATTAATTATACATATTAGGAACATCCACCACCATCATCTTATTGGTATCATAGAGTGGATCCACATCCTCTATATAATATTATTTGTGTGTATTATACTACCATGCTAGCTATACCTCTCATCACTTTTTTAGAGAAAGAGATTGCTGACAATGATGTATATTTCTATGTACTATTTGTATTAGCTTGCATTGATCACCATCCTATTCAAAGTGTCATGATTGAAAAAGAGTCAAGTTTCAAAATGTGTACTATCACACTTCTACATCACTTATGTTATTCATAGTAGGATATTTCTCAGATAGATACAACTATTCATGGCTTTAGCATCCATGTCTAGAGTTACATTAGGGAGATTATACTTCCATTACAGGTTGGGCTGCACATGCGGACATCAAATTCATAGTATTACCTAGTGAAGGCACATTTGATATGTTATTGGGTAGGGTTTGGATATAGTAGCTTCAAACAACTCCATCCACTCTATATTGATGTCTCAAACATACACATATGATTCAGCTGGTTAGAGTTGAGGGCCTTTAATATGAGTATGATTTACTTATTCCATATCATTTATCATTTATATTTCCAAGCTAGATTCTATTAGCACACCTCAGATGTTAGTTGAACCATCAGTGTAGGTCAGGTTTACTCCTACATCAGTACCACGCATGCATACTCCCACATAAATACTTTTATTATAGATACCCCTATGTTAGAGACATGTGGGTTGCACATGGTCTCTCTCTTTCCACCACCACATAGATCAGTGTTATAAAAAAGGGCATCCACATCAGTTATATATTTTTATACCATATGGCTTGCCAAATGCACTACAATTCACAATCCAACTCAGGTAGCTTCAAAGATTCATTTTCCTACTCCATAGGTAGTTTAAGCTACAAATCACTTAGTATATTTGATTCTTAGATCCTAGATACCTCATTTCATAGCATGCATGATAACTCTTCCTCTATTTTATACAGGACATGTTGATTGTGAGTCTCTTGCGAGACTCATCAGTTATTAATATCTCTCCTCTTATGTTGATCCATCTATATAGTTTCATTTTCATCATTGATTATACATAGCTTATATACTCAAAAAATAAAAAACAATATAATATGTTTAAAACAAAAATAAATAAATATTACTCAAAAACATAAAATATAGATTGTTTGCATATCCATGTTTATATTCTTTATTATTTCTAGGTACTATCTATGTTAGTTATCTTATTATAGTCATATTTATCATACATACATGCTTCACGTGTTCTGGTCATGTGTTCATAGCCTCTTACATGACTCATTTCAAACACATTGATCTATATTTACTATTATCTACCCACTAATGGAACATACATAGATACACATATTTATCATTGATATATTTACCCATTAGGGGAATCATATACATAGAGTATGTATATGCATAATATTTTCAAATTTTATCAAATAATGATACTTTACATCTTATAGGAACCCATAATAACTCAATCTCTCTAAGTACATGCCTAAGGGTTGCTCCAAGAAAGGGGTGGAAAGACCATTGGTGCTTTGTAGGATTGTTTTCCATTATTTCCACATATTACCAATCTAATTAGCTCTTAAAAACCATTCCCTAAGCTATTACTCCTACTTTGCACATTCCTCCAGTCTTTTCCACTTTCTATCCCTCTTTTCGTCACCTTAAGTCCCTTTTGTCAATCAATTGGACTAGATTGAATGGGTTAACCATGTAAAGTTTCAAGATATTTTCACTTAGAAATTAGGTTAACTCTTGGCTAACCTAGCTCATGACCTAGTGAATAATTGTCAAAAATTGTACTAGGTTGATTGAGTTAACCCTATCGATTGGGATATTTAGAAGGATTTAAGGTTACATCCATCTATATATACATGGTCAGTTTTCCATTATTTGAATATGTAATCAAGATTTATATTTGCTATCACTTCTTTAAAATTTGCTCTTCCACCATTCTACTTGACGAGTCTTAGGTTAGGGTTTTTACTTGGAGAATCTAGTCTTGTGGATAAGGTTTGGATGCTTTAGAATTTCTTAGTGATCCTTAAAAACCAAAATAACCTATTGCAAATCCCTATTGACTAAGGCAAAGATTGAGTCTTGATGGGTTCATATTTAGGTAAGTATTCTCTAACTTTGCTCCTCTCTTTAGTAGAAAGAAGTAGCATAAGCATTGGCTTCAAATAAAATTACTCTTTATATTCCATGGATTAGGGTCTAACTCATAATTAGATTAATTTATATTATCTTACACATTTTTTATTATTTACTAACCTCTCATGTTGTGCCACAAGCTTTGGTGAGAACTAGATTATATTTACTTTATTTATTATTAGATTAGGTGAAATATCAAAACCTAGGACCCCCTTAGGGTTATTATGTGATTGTATTAGACTAGAGGATTTAGAAACCTCCTTAGAATATTTTATTGTGATAAATGATCCCTAATCAAGCCTAATAAATCCCTATATTGGTCATGCTCCTATTTAAAAAAGGTCTTCCCAATCAGAAGTGTAGGTATTCTCTATCTTATCCGAGCTGGGATTGATGTATAAACATGATGCATTTTTTATTGCATACATTTTAGTGAACCCAACATGAATCTAACCCTTGTAAGTTTTGTTTCACTTGTTTCATTATCTTATAATTTTATTTTTCATATATTTGCAGTACTGGGTCGATCCTGTCAACACAGTATTCTTTTATGCCCCTTAGATACAAAAATGCATCAACTCAGTCAACTCTATATCTTTTCCTACTTATTTCCTATCTAAGATACAGAACTAGGTTGACCTAGTCAACCCTGTATTCCTATTTCATCAATTTTTAAACCCTATTTTCTATATTGGGTCAACCCAATCGACTCTATAATTTTCTACTTTCCCTGTATATTTGACTTGGTTCTCTGTCTATCTAACTTAGTTCTTTGTCTCTATCTGTTATTATTCTTTCTTATAATCTTATTTATTTTATCAAGCATCATATACCTGATTAGAATCTTCTTGGACAACTTGAATGCATTTAGAAACTATATGGGTTTCTCTTTACTTCTTATATTTTACTATCTTTTCTTCCTCTTTGTAGATATTGGGCATCTTTCAATTTCAATCCACACATTAATCTAGCCTTTGGGGCATCTTGTGATGTCCATCTATATATCTACTTACCCTTTCGGGCATCTTGCAATGCCCACTCTTATTCTCTATTACATGATACCAAACTAATTTAACTCCAAGTAACCTTCCAAGATACAAGCTTGTTTCTCATGTGCTCATCCTTAATATAGACATTAATGTAGGATCACTTCCTTTTTTTATGCTTTATATCTACATCTATCTAACAATTTTTATAGGTTACTTACATGGGTCTCTCTCTCTGTATTACTTCTATCTTTTTACAAACCTTTAGTCCTTCCTATTTGGTCTTTTGGTTTCCCCTTTCTCTCATGAGTTGCATTGTAAAACTGTGAATAGGAATCGGTCTTCCTCATGATGTACCATAGTCTTCTTTATTTTCATATTCTTTTTACACCCCTTGGGTTTCTCTTTTATAAATTTTAGTGTAAGACCACAAATAGGACTTGGTCCTCATAAAATTACCATCTTATCATTCCCTTTCTAGAATGTATTTTACAATGGTTACAATTTTTTATCCTTGTTCCCAACATTAGCTTTTGCTTTTTTTGATCAATAGAATTTTCACAATAATCTATGTTAGCATGTTTTCCTCCATTTCCCTCATTCTTATGACAAAGAATCATAATTTAATATCCTTGTATCCCTTCTTTTCCCTTTTTCATATTTTTTTGCAATTTGAGGTAATTCCAATTGTTTCATGTTTCATTTTTCTTGATTTCCCCTTCCTTTCACTCTATATTAGATAAAATAAGGTCAAAGTCAAGATATCTCTTTTATTTCACCTAGATTTATGAGACTCTTAGACCCCATGCTATTTAAAGTTCTCTCTCTTAGCAACCAAGTCCCAAGTATTCAAATTAAATTCATCTTTATCATCCATGTTTGGTTTTCCAAATCCATATGGAGGATGAATAGAAAAAATCTTCAAGAAAATTAAAATCTAAATCATTTGAAACAAAAGGCAAAATATAAATCTCAAAAGTCAAAATCACATTAAAAAATGTAATTACAAGCACATCTCCTATCTCTAATCAAATCTCAAACTCCACAGTTGGCCTCACATAGAGATGAGGTCCATTAGGGTGTGGTAGGATAGTAGATTGGAATAGGATAATTCAAAAAAATTATATGGTTCTCCCTATTTCCTTACACAATTACCCAATATTTATAGTAGATTGACTATTCTATAAGGGGCCCTAAAGAATGGGGTACACATTTTGGGGAGGTAGGTTTATTTTACTTTTCATGTATACATCCTTCATGGGATGATTTACATACTAAATTTTTTGACTAAAGAATTGTGTAGATAAGATAATTTCTTTAGAGTCCTTAAGGTCAAAATTCCTCTTGTTTTGTCAAACCTAATTTGAGTGTCTTCACTTCAATAAAGAGTTCCTCTAACTTAATTTTTCTTTCATTCTCCCCTCCACCCATTTCATGTCCCCCCTTGACAGACAAATTGTGATTCAAAATCTATTTTCCCTTCTTTTATTATTCCCTTATTTTATTATTCTCTTCTTCATCTCTTAAAAAAATGCTAGTAGCACTACTTTGTTTCAGTTTTATCTCTCTTTAGAGTGAAACAACATGTTTGAGCAACTACGGATTGCTTTCTTTACACCATAAAACTACATTTATAGACTTGTTTTACTCTATTTTATCATTTGTCATTTGTTGTACTATCATATAGCCACCTGAGTCTATACATTTTTCCATTTTTGAGTGAGGTTCGATTGTTACTTCTCACTCGGTAATGTTGTTTTCCCTATTTATGCACCTCCTTTTTCCATTGTTGAGTGAGATGAGGATTGTTACTACTCACTCATCAGTGTTGTTTTACCATTTTTTTCTTTCACATTGATGTTTTATTACCATCCTTTTTTACATGTATCCTTGCTTTGACTCAATGAGTTTTCCTTTCTTACTTAAGGTTTACTTGTTTGAGTTTTTTGGTCTTTAGTAGCTTTGGTTTCTTAGTTACCCAATTTACTCTTGTTTTTGACTTGGTCATTTGGTCTGACATAGCATTTGTCACCCCATCTTGCCAAATTCTCAAGTATGTCTCATCCTCATATCACCAATTATATTGGTTTTATTATGTTTGTTTGTTTTTGCCCTTTATTTTTGTATTCTTGGGTTTATAGAAAGCAGTCTCTACACCGTACACAATCAAAACTAACAACACAATAGACAACCATCAAATGATAAAGGTAAATCAATGTACACATCACATTTAATTTTCAATTATTTATAGTTTTGTCATTTATTTTCATTTATTTTATGCTTTAAAATACTATAAAATTTTTTATCATCAGCGTTATGTGTTCTTATGTTCTTTCTCAAATCACCATCCCATATTGCACCTTAGTGACACATGATGATTTTTGAGTGGAGAATATGTTTACACATAATATTTTTAACTTTTATCAAATATTGATGCTTTACATCTCATAATATCCCCTCAAGACTCAATCTCTTTGAGTTCACACCCTAAAGGGTACATCAAGAAAGGGGTGGGTGGACCATTGGTGATTTGTAAGATTGCTATCCCTTATTACCAAATATTACCAATCCAACCATCTCATAAAAATTATTCTCTAAGTTAGTAATCCTCCTTTTCACATTCCTCCAATCTTTTTAACTCTCCATCCCTCTTATCCTCACCTTAAGTCCCTTTTGTTAGTCTACTGTACTAGGTCAATTGGGTTGACCATATATACTTTTAGGACATTTTCACTTAGGAATTTGGTTAGCTCTTGACTTATCTAGTTCATGACTTAGTGAATAATTATCTAAAATTATACTAGGTCGATAGGGTTAACCCTATTGGCCAAGATTTTTGGAAGAGTTTAGGGATAAATCTGCCTATATATACAAGGTCATTTCATCCTAATTTCAATAGGAAATCAAGAGTTATATTTTCTAACACTTTTTTACAATCTTCTCTTCTACCATTCTGCTTATGGAGTCTTAACTTAGGGTTTCTACTTGTAGAATCTATTCTTGTGGATAAGTATTGGATGCTTTAGCCCTTTTTAGTGATCCTTACAAACCAAAATAACCTCTTGCAAAGCCCCATTGGCCAAAGGAGAGATTGAGTCTCGATGGGTTCACATTAAGGTAAGTCTTCTCTAACTTTTCTCCTCTCTTTAGTAGATATAAGTAGCATAAGTAATGTCTTCAAATAATATTACTCTTCATATTCCATGTATTAGGGTCTTATTTATACTTACCTTAATTGAAATTATCTTATGCATGTTTTGATTGTTTACTAATCCATCATGTTGTGCCACATGATTTGGTAAGTACTAGATTAGATTTACTTTATTTATTATTAGATTAGGTGAAATATCAAAACCTAGGACCCCCTTAGGTTTATTACATGATTGTGTTAGACTGGAGGCTTTAGAACCCTCCCTAACATAGTGTATTATGATAAATGATCCCCTAATTAGGTTTAGTAGATCCTCATATTGGTCATGATATCAATTAACAAATGTGTTCCCAATCGCAAGTGTAGGTATGATCTGTCTTCTTTGAGCCAAGATTGATTTATAGACATGACACATTTTTTATTAGATACATCTTCCACTTTATCAGTTTATATCATTTGATACTATATAGATTATTTATCGACTATTACTATAAACTTAGTTTATGTACATATTTTCACTTATATGTATTTATACCACATGTTCATGCATACTTTCATTTATATCTTTCCTTGTTTAGATTTGATTGTGTTTCTTTGATTCTACATAAATTTAGTGTAATTTGAATATGTCATTATTCTATGGATCTATGCCACTTTTTTTCAATGTATATATGCTTTGGACATGTTCCCATGTTTTTGTGTGTGTCTTCTTGATTGTGTATGCAACCATTGGAATAGTTATTTCGATGTATATCTAGGACAAACTTTCATGTTCTATATGTGTGTGTGTGTGAACATTTGAACATGTCCTTGTATGTATTGTCTTCTTAGATTTAGTGACATGTGCCAATGCCCATTGTATTGTGGCCCCTTAGCCTACTTTGCATGCCTTATGTGTGTTCTATGTATGATTTCATGTATGCATCATGGATATGATTCTTGCATCTTGCTTGTTACACTTACACTTAGTTTTAAATGTTGTGAAGGATCTCATGCATCTCCTCCTCATCATTGGGTGCCTTAATGGAGATCATGCCCCATCTGCCTACGTAGTTTACATAGATTATGCTTAGATTTTATTATTCATATGTAAGATTACATTATTATATTTTTACTAAAAACCATGTGAATGATTGAACTAAAATACATCATACATTGCCAACTTATGTTCAAATTATATTATGTTCTGATGTAATGTATATACATTGTATTGGTTTATTACATAGATATCATATATGTTTTCAGCCTACCACACATCATGCAAATATTTTATTTTGAATATAATTATTGTATACGTAAAATAACTCCCATCAAAAGAGGGGTAACTCAAAATGGTTTGTCATAAAGCTTCGGCCATCTAAGTGCACTCAAAGTATAGTTTTCCACATGTAGACATGGAATTAAAAAGATCACAATTAGGAAAACACAATGGGAAAAAGTCAAACACAAAAGGACACTAGTGTGGAACAAAGGACACTAACATGGTATGCTACTATCTAAGGAGATATGCTATTGTCTATTATCCATAGGAAAAGTAAAATCCAAATTTGATATAAGAACACAATAGTTATAGTCCATATTTGTATAGTTTTAGTCATAAGTTATGAGATTTAATGAGTTTGTGCTCTATTTTACATAGAATCATACCATGTTTGTTCAGACTAGGGGCATCATATGTGGCATGATCACTACCATTTTAATTTTAGATATACCCAAACATAAATTTACATAACTTAGTCTATAATTTATGTGCACAAATATCAGAATTAGGGGCATATGTGTGATACAATGTTTTCAAATGATCGGTTTCAAACTAGCTCATCTCAGATGGGATAAAAAATCCATGTCATTCTACATGTTATATGTTTATGACACCATTTTGACCAGGTTTCATATCATATTGATGCCTTATTCCATCTGTAATGGTTGGTATTTCCACATAGTCCCTAATCTTCACTATTGAGTGCTCGAGAGGCCCCTTGGCCATTTTAATATTTCATAGTTTCTAAGTGGCTCTAGATCCATCTTAAACACTTTTAGTTACATCATTCAGTTTTATTCATAGATGCATCTAATACACATGGGTAGGTAATGATGGAGTCAAACCCTACTTGTGTTCTTGATCCACCTACATATGAGGGTTATATAAGCCATTAGTATAATGCAAGTTATTCATAGTGTATGATCTAGCAATTAGGGGTGGGAAATGATGGATTCAAAATCATATTGAGTTATTTATCCATACACATGTGGGTATTAATCAAACTATTATCTCATTCCAAGATACTCACTATTTGATAACTATTTACACACACATAAGATGTCACTAGGTTTTTGCATTGGTTTGCATACCTAGTGAGGTGTAATCATTCCTTTCCTCTCTCTTTAAAATCTTTACTTAGTTTTATCTTTGTTTTGATATTCCTTAATTAATGACTGATTCATCCATTTTTCATTTATAGGATACATAATGGAGCATATTTTTCACACTCGAACCCATATTCATGGGATTCACCTCATAGGTATGTCTAGGTACATTTATTTTCACTTTATCATAGGCATTTTACTTTATTGAAAATATAAAATTAAGGGGGGTATGTAGTCATTTAAAATTTAACTTTAGTGCAATGAGTGTCACTTGAGACCACCCATCCCTCACTTAGTCTTAGACCTATCTTGGGGCCCCATTCAACCCTTATATAGATTTTTTATGGGAATTAAATATCCCTAGACATCCCAAAATTAGTCCCAAACCTTCCCTTAGTAATCTATGCCCTTAATGCCTTAGGGTCTACCACCTAGACACTAGCACACCACACTAGTATCCCTTGTCTAATTTCAACCCCAACAATTTTTTTTTCAAATTATTAAGACACATAGTGTCAGTTTATGACTATTTCACACTCCCCATAAATAACATATAAGTATAATTACATGAATCTTATCCTTTTATCCAAATTAGATTCAAAATACATAGACAATCTTAGAACAAGTTATTTAAAATCAAGGTTATTGATCCTTGATCTACCCTACTTATACATACAATCATCTAAAGCCAACCTAAGCATAGAATTCATAGTATTCCAGTCAAAATCTTCATTAAAATCACTTAATTTGACACTCATACTAACATTCACTTTCACTTTTGCTTTCACTAGCACTTAGATTGGAAGAACTACATTAGACTTGATCTTATATGCATTCAGAATACATCAGATCCACAAATCAATCCTAGCTTAGATAATATATATCCTGCTTAACCTTTTCATTGGGCATACATTAGATAATAAAGAACAAGACCAATATGGATCCACTAGACCAAATTAGGGGATCTCTTACCAAAACAATATCACTAGGGAGGATTCCATAGTCTCCACTCAAGTGAAACTATGTAATAACCCTAACTATGTACTATTTTTTATATTTAATATAATAATAATAATAATTGAAGCAAAAATCTAATATAGTGCTCACCAAGGCTTGTGGCACAACCTGGGGGTAATAAACAACAAAATTAAACATGCATAGAAGACATATACTCACATCAATATATACATAATCCTAATGCATGAAAGACAAGTATAAATGTATATCTATCTACTCTTACAAAGGAAGAACAAAGGTATGAATACTTACCTTTGAATATGAACCCATTAAGCCTCGATCTCTCCCTTGGCCAAGGTGATTGCCAAGAGGTTTTTGTGATATGTAAGGATGATTTTTATAAATCAGACTTAGGATACACAACCTATCAATGTATCAAATAGACTTATCACCAAACAAGATTGGTATCTCCAAATAAAGTATGAAACCCTAATCTCGTTCCTCAATTAGAATGGTGGATATGTAGATGTGTAATATCTCTTACTTCTCCTTATATTCTCTAAATAATGGAGAAATGATCTTATATATATATATATATATATATATATATATATATATATATATATATATATATATATATATATGGATTTAACCCTCAACCCTTCTAGAAGTTTTAACCAATAGGATCGACCCAATCAACCTAGTATCATTATTAACAAAAATAATGGAGAAATGATCTTATATATATATATATATATATATATATATATATATATATATATATATATATATGGATTTAACCCTCAACCCTTCTAAAAGTTTTAACCAATAGGATCGACCCAATCAACCTAGTATCATTATTAACAAAAATAATGGAGAAATGATCTATATATATATATATATATATATATATATATATATATATATATATATATATATATATATATATATTTATGGATTTAACCCTCAACCCTTCTAAAAGTTTTAACCAATAGGATCGACCCAATCAACCTAGTATCATTATTAACAAAAATAATGGAGAAATGATCTTATATATATATATATATATATATATATATATAAAACTTTCAGAAGGGTTGAGGGTTAAATCCATATATATATATATATGGATTTAACCCTCAACCCTTCTGAAAGTTTTAGCCAATAGGATCGACCCAATCAACCTAGTATCATTATTAACAAAAATTCACTAGGTCACAATCTAGGTCAGCCAAGATCTGACCTAAACACTAAATGAGTTTCATCAATAGGATTACAAGGTCAACCCAATCAACCTAGTCATGTAAACTATCAAAAGGGGTTTTAGGTAAGAAAAGGCATACGAAAGGTGGAAAATGATTAAAGTAGTGTGCAAGAGAGAAGAACAAGATTAGGAAAATGGTTTTTAGGAGATAAGTGTGTAGATAACAAGTAGAAAAAGGGAAAACAATCTTACAAAGAAAAAATAGTCTACCCAGTCCTTTTCCAATGTACCCTTTAAGGCATGCACTTAGAGAGATTGAGATTTCATGGGTTCTTGAAATATAGAGTGTTAGTAATTGATAAAAGTTTGAAAATATTATGTGCATACATATGCCCCACTCAAATCTCATCATGTGTCACATAATTTTAACATGGAATGGTGTTTTGAGAATAGAACATGATGACACATAACATTGATGCTAAGTAAAATTCAATAAGGAGTGAATAAGATAAATGAAAGGACATAATTGACAAACACATACCTTATTCATAATTGAATAAGGTAAATGAAAGGACATAATTAATAAAAGATACTACGAGAGATGTGAAGGAATCCAATGTGAGGAACATTAGGAAAACCTTTAGATATTAGTGCATAAAAAGAGTGAAAAATTAAAAAAATGGAATATAAGCATGTAGTAGTGGAAAAGGTTCTCTATGATGTCAAAATTCTAGAACCTTTTTTAGTTCAAAAAATGAGTTAGTAAAAAACAAAGATATAATAAAAATAAGTAATATGATGATAAATATTTTAAGGGTAAATAATTTTGAATAGTAACTTTAAATAGGGTGAAAAATAATTCATTTTCTATTGTTTGACTATTCTGAGAGAGAAATAGAGCTTTAGGAGACCTAGAAAAAGCCTAGAGAGCCAAGATGGTGAAGAGATGATAACTAAGATGAGGATAAGACTAGATGGGTATCCCTAGTGATGGGAGAAATCCATGATATTCTAGACTAATTTATAACACCATACAACCTTGCCACATTAGATGAATTTGTGGTACCATCTACCCCATCTCAGGTGAGCTAGTTCAAACTAGTAGGGGAGACCACTAGGTGATTATAGACATGCATAGATGGGATAAAACACTAACAAGGGTGTGAGTGGGAGAGGAATGAGAATGGATGGCCTTGGCTCAGGAGAGATCTATGCAATTGGCTATCACTATTCAACTAGGACAAGTATAGCCCTAGGTGGCCAACCTAAAGGGATAGGTAACAAGCTTGAGATATCAGAAAACCCCTTTACAATGTACTATTCAAAGGGAATTGTCTGAGGAATCTATGGGTAGCATGGATAGCCCATGAGATAGACATGATAGATCACAACCTTAGATCTAGAGTGATGTATTTTTACATTTTGTATCAAAGACACATGACATATATAGAGAGATATCTTGTTTTGACAGTTAGATGTTGATCTTATGTGTTTGTATTATGGTTTTGGTTTTGGATGTATGTATATATTTATTTGTAGAACATGTATTTTGCTTATGTTGTATATACTATAGGAAATATATGGGTTGTGTTTTCTTTTCTAGCATTATATAGTACACATGCATGGTTTAAAAAAAAAAGGCAAAAAATACTTGGCAAAGTATAATTAATCAAAAAAATTACTCCACACTATTTCACATTTGGAAATGTGTAGTAACAAAAAATGGATAAGTATAAGAAACCAAAGAGTGGTAAACAAGAGGGAAAAGGTTAGTTTTTAAACCAAGAAAAAGATTTGGCACCAATTAAAACTAGTAAAATCACACTAAATCATGTTGGGAAATATGAAAATAATGTAATAAAATGACAAGCATGTGAAAGAGTGATAGGATAAAAATAAATCAATTAAGTCAATTAGTCATACTAAATCACATTGGGAAGCATAAAAGAGAGATAAAATTGGCAAAAATGGTCTTAAATTAATAACACTAATTCAAGTTGGCAGGTATAAAAAACTTAAGAAAAATGATTGGATTCTTAAATGCAATAGTAAAACAAAAAAATAAAATATGAAAGATTAATGTAGTAGGCATAAAGAATACTAAATAAAGATGAGAAACATGTCAATGATGTGTTACTCACAATCAATCACATCTTATCTCATATTTGAAACATCTAATTTTGTTGTGACTTGAATATTGGAAAATTTTGTGAGGAAGGTTAGGTCCTATCCATGGTCTTATATTGCAACTAACAAAAAGAACACCAAGGAGGTGGAATTAATATGAAAGTATGGTAAAAATATATGTTAATATGAAAATTTGGTAATTTGTGAGGAAGGTCACGTCCTATCCATGCTCTTATAATGAAATTCACAAATAAAGTATGTAGGGGTAGTGATCAATGAACAAAACAATATTTCTCAAAGGGAAATATTAGAATTGCAAGGAGTGAAAAAGGGAAAGTAAGAAGCCTAATATATGAATCTTGTGAGTATAACTTAGGATATAGGATGCACACTAAGTGACTAGTGACCATCAATATATAGAGGATACTTGATACAAGGGCATCACTCTTAGGGAGTAAATTTTGTAAATATTGGATTGTTTTGATTTTATTAAGGTTTAGTAATGATTTAAATGGCCTTATAAGGCCTCAACCATGATTATTTTTCATTTTGATAGCTTAGGTGTGTATTTAGCTAATTCAAATTTTCACATTTGGTTTTCCTGTCAAAATTTACAGTTCAAAAATTTGAATGTTTAGTGTATGGTTATTACTTGCAAGGGTCTAAAAATGTTTTTATAAGTTTTTGAATAGGTTGAAAATGTGTTGATAGACCCATTGAATCAATCTCAAGGGTCTAAGGTGACATATGTTTCAAAAGTCACTTTTGATGTTTTGGTCACCATTTCAAAAGAGTCAAATAATATAAACAACTTCTCCAAGAAAGATGCAAAAATGGTTATCTTGATATAAAAGGCATGTATTTGAAATTTTAGGTATTTATGGTATGTTTTTATAAGTAATAATTGGAATCAAGAAGAATAAAAAGATAGCCCTATTCTAGGAGAACACAGACCCTGTTATGAATTACCATTGTTGACTATAGATGATATTTTGCTAAAATTTTATAATGAAGAATTAATTAGTATTTTTCTCTAATAAATATTAAATATTTATTTAATGTGTTATATATATACCTTTATGAAGTGATTATGTATTCATCTGCTACCCTGGAGCACTTATAGGTAGACCTTACTTTTAGTGAGTTTTAATTGTGTTGTAGACTATGTGTTTTATTTTATTGTTGAATAAAAGAAATCAACATTAGTAAAATAAGCCAAGAGGAATTATTAATTTAATTATATGTATTTTATTGAAAAAATCAATTAAACCTTTCTTTGTGGTCAGAATATTGAGTGAACAGACCCATGTCTTTATTCACTATTCTATTAGACTGTGAGACTTTTTTCTAAGTGGATGCTAATTTATTCAATTAGCCTAGTGATTTCAAGGCCTTTACAGAGTTAGGGTTGATACTCATAGTTTTAATTATCAATTAAAATTATATTATAAGTTGACAATACTAGTGAACTTGTTTAAAACCCTGACTGTTGTGATAAATTATGTATGAGTGTTCTATGTGTGTATGTTCAATACAAGGAAATATCTTAAAATAAAAGATTCAAGGCTTAGAGTGGTTTATTCATTTTTTTAAATTTTTTTTAAAGTTTTATTTAAATATATTTTATCTTATCATATTTATTGTTCAATCTTTATAAAAATACAGACTTGAAGGTGTGCTTGTGCATACACAATCAATGGTATTTCAAGTTAAAAAGAATAATAAGGAGGTAGTTTGAAGAACCCCATTGATTTTTAATTTATAATAAGGATAATATAGAGATATATAGAATTTTTTTTGTTTAAAACCACTTAAAACATTCCCAAATAAAACGTTATGCTCTTAGCATGTCACAATTTGCTAAAAGCCCTAAACTAGGGTTTGATCTCTATAACATATTTCAACTGGTCAAATCTCACCAAAATTTGTATTATAAATAAAATTCACGTTATATAACATATTGTAAAATTTACAATAGTGTATGGAGCTTTCGTTATGGTTTTTGGAGATTGTTTCATAACAAGGCCTAGAAGAGACCTAAAAGGACAAGCCTAAAAGAGAGAAAGTGGACCTATTGAATGAGTGGGGTATTTAAATTTGAACCAAAAGTAAATTTTAATAAATTTTACTCAAATATTTATTTGTTTTTTGAAAATAAATATTAATTTTTTGTACCATTCACAAAATAGTCAAAACAGGGCTAGAAGAAGGGTTGAGTATATAGTATATTTGATAAAGAGTTGTGAGTTAAAGATTAATTGAAGGGTAACTATACATAATTTTGGTGTAAAATACAAATTTATATACATTAAAACAAGTGGGAGAGATAATATTATGTAAAGATAACAAGTGATACTTGTTTAACAGATTGCCTACACAAGGTTCACAATGCCACCTAGGAGAAACAGAGGGGGTGCATCAAAGAACCAAGGGAACAAATATGATGTGATGTAAGAGTTGAGAGACATGAGACTCAAATTTTATATAAATATATATACTATATAAATATACCAAATAATAGGAGTCCTAATGGGGGACTTGAGTGATAGGGAAGATGAGCCACAAGACCAAGAAGAGGTAGAGGGAGAAGAGCTAGTTAAAGGACCTAAAGATCAAGGTGTAGATAAAATCATGAAGGTGATAATGGGTTAAGGTTCCAAACCAAAGGTGTAATTACCCACCTATGTATGTGGTATTTATGGATATGAACACATGGATTGGGTAAATGAGATAGACAAATACTTTGAGTATGATCAGGTAACTGATGACAAGAAGGTCAAATTTTAAAGAACCAAGATAAAAGGGCATGCTTCATTGTGGTGAGACTTAATAAAAGATGAGAGAAGAAAGAAAAGGAATAATAAGACACTTCTTGGGATAGAATGGTTTCCAATCTCAAATCCATGTTCTTACTAGGTGATTATAAGACAAACTTATTTAGACAATTGTAGAATTTGAAGCAGAAGGAAATGAGTGTGAAGGCATACACAAAAGAATTATATAAGCTGACCATAAAGTATGATCATGTAGAGGAGGATAAAGGTAAAGCTTAAAGTTAATTGAATGGTTTAAAGTACAATCTCCAAGATGATTTAGCACTTGTGAACCCAAGAACACTAGAGGAGTGCTAAAAATTTGCACTCAAGGCTAAAGATAAGTTGAATAGAAAGAATAATCGATATAATAGAGGAAGGGGTATAAATTTTAGAGGTACATGATAGAAATGGGGTATAAATACCTCACAAAGAAATATTTAAAGTGAATTTAGGAAATACACAAGATAAATCCATAAGTTCAAGAGGTGGATTTAGAGGAAGGAGACCTTACTATAGAGGTGGATATTCATAAGGGGTAAAGGACCCAATGTATTTGCAGGTAAATGTTTTAAGTGTAAAAAGTATGATAGTCACAAGCATTAGGAGTGTCCAGAAGACCATCCAGGAAGAAGCCCAAGAAAACAATGAAAAAATCAGATTGCACAAGGATGATATGAAGAGAGTGTTTGTTCTCCATCACAAATGGTAGAGCTTGAAGTAGGAGAATCATTTTTGATGAAGAGGGTCTTGATCAAGACACCTAAAGAGAAGGAGAAATAAAAAAGGAAAATTTTTTTTAGGACATCATGAAAATTCCAAGGTAAGTATTGCAAGATGGTAATGGATTCAGGAGGTACATATAATCTTGTTTTAATAGAGATGGTTAACAAGCTTGGACTAAAGAAATTACCTCACCCCACTCCATATAAGTTATCATAGTTGATTAAGGGATAACAAGTATTGGTTAGTGAGAAAAGTTGGGTAGAGTTTCAAATTGGAACATACAAGGATAAGGTGCTTTGTGATGTTATGCCCATGGATGTGTGTCATGTGCTTTTGGGAAGGCCTTGGAAATATGATAGATAAACTACCTATGATGGAATAAAGAATATGTACACCTTTACTAAGGGTGGAGTTGGTTATACTTTGCTTCCCTTGAAGGATAAAGATAATGATCAATAGTTTGGTTCACATGTCATGATGGTAAGTGGAAAAGAGTTCTTGAATTCCATGAATGAAGAAGAGATAGGCTTTGCTTTGGTCATTAAGCCTAGGATTATTATGACAACCACTAAAATAAATGAGCTTCCCTTAGAGATTCAATAAATTTAGTAAGGTATGCTGATATTATTGTTAATGAGTTGGCTAACACATTGCCACCAATGAGAAGCATAACACACCATATAGACTTTGTACTTGGAGCAAGTCTACCAAACAAGAATGCATATAAAATAATCCCACAAGAGAATGTTGAGATCAAAAGGCAAGTGTAGGAGTTGTTTGACAAAGGGATGATCAAAGAGAGTCTGAGCCCATGTGCAATACCCATGGTGTTGGTGTCAAATAAGGAAGGTGAATGGAGGATATACACTGATTCCAGGGCTATCAATAAGAATACTAAAAGTTATAGGTTTTCACTTCCTAGGATGGAAGATTTGATGGATTCCTTGAGTGCAGCAAGCTATTTTTCCATGATAGACCTCAAGAGTGGCTATTACCAGATAAGGATTAAACAAGGTGATGAGTGGAAGACTACTTTTAAAATGAATGAAGGTTTGTATGAATGGCTGGTCATGCCATTTGGTTTGACTAATGTACCTAATGATTTTATGAGGTTAATGAATGAAGTTTTAAAATATTTCATAGGCAAGTTTGTAGTAGTTTATCTATATGATATACTAATCTATATCCAAAGAAAAGAGGAGAATCTTCATCATTTGAAGTTGGTGATAAGAAGGTTGGAAGAAGAGAGGTTATTGATCAACCTAAAAAAGTGTGACTTCATGAAAAGGGAGATTTTGTACCTTAGTTTTGTAGTTTCACAAGGCATGTTGAAGATGGACAATAATAAGGTGAAGGCAATCATGGAGTGGCCAACACCTAGTATAATAGGAGAGGTAAGAAGTTTTCCTAGTTTTTAAAGTTTCTACAGGAAGTTTATAAGAAACTTTAGTGGAATACGTGCTCTCATCATTGATAATATCAAGGGAGACATGAAAAACTTTATTGATAATGAGCCAGCAAAAAAAAGTTTCCAATACTTGAAGCAAAGAATCATGAAGCAACCCATCTTAGCATTGCTAGACTTCAACAAAGTGTTCTAGATTGAGTGTGATGTAAGTGGTGTAGCCATAGGGGATGTCCTAAGCCAAGAGGGCATAACTATAATCTACTTTAGTGAGAAGTTGAATGATGATAATAAGAGGTATTCTTCTTATGACATAGAGTTTTATGCCATGGTGCAAGCATTGAAGAAGTGGAGGCATTACCTTATGCCAAAGGAGTTCATAGTAGACATGGATAACTGTGCACTTCAGTTCATATCTAATTATCTTAAGTTGAACCAAAGACATGTCAAATGGGTCGAGTACATATGAAAATTTACCTTCACCATCAATCACAAGCAAGGACAAAACAACAAAGTGGAAAATATATTGAGTAGGAGGGTTTTATTGGTGCATGAAATTCAGTAAGAGAGTATTAACATTGAATCACTCAAGGATTTGTATAAGGCTAATGAGGAATTAAAGGAAGCATACCATGCATGTAAGCATCCATGTACACTCAATAAGGAGCCTTGGTTAGATTATGTACTTCAAGATGGATTTTTATTCAAGAGAGTATAGTTTTGTGTACCAAAAAGTTCAAATAGAGGAAATATGATCCAACAAAAGCATCGTGGAAGTATGGTAGGGCATTTTGGGCATGACAAGACATTGAAATTTTTTTATAGGCACTACCATTGGCCTAAAATGTAGGCAAAAGTGAGTAGGTGTGTAGAAAGGTGTAAATTTTTTCAATTATCTAAAGGTACAAGTACTAATGTAGGTTTATATCAGCCCTTACCAGTTCCACATAGGCCTTGGGATTCCATCAATATGGATTTTGTGATGAGATTTCCTAGAACACAAATGGATTTTGATTCCATTTTTTTAGTTGTTGATAGATTCTCTAAAATAACATATTTTATACCATGTAGAACTACTAATTATGCAACACATGTGTCAAATTTGTTCTTTAATGAGGTTGTGAGGCTTCATGGATTACCCATGAACATTATTTATGATAGGGACACCAAGTTTCTTGGTCACTTCTAGAGGACATTATGGAAGAAGCTAGGCACTAATTTGATTTTTAGTTCATCCTACCATCCTCAAATAAATGGGAAAAATAAGATGGTGAATATAATTCTAGGGAACTTATTGAGGTGTTTGTCTAAGGCCCATCCCAAGCAGTGGGATCTTATGTTATCTCAAGTAGAATTTACCTACAATGATTCAACCAACAAGAGCATTTGAAGGAGCCCATTCTAAGTATTCTATGTCATGCATCCAAGAGGTGTATTTGAGGTTAGAGATATTAGACATATGTTTTAATGTGAGTATTTTGTAGTGGCAATGATAGAGGTGCATGAATAGGTGAGAAAGTATTTCTAGTGTTGACAAGTACAAGAAGCAGGAAGATTTGAGTAGGAGAGAAGTTAATTTTCAGTTTGGGTACTTAGTCCTAGCTCATATAAGGAAGGAAAGGTTACCAAAAGGTGAATAAAAAAATCTAAATATGAAGAGGATAGGTCCTTGAAAGATACTCAAGAAGTTTTCCCGTAATGCATATGAATTGGAGTTACCTAGTGGAGTTGGAATTTCACCTAATTTCAATGTTTCAGATTTGTATCCTTATAGATAAGGAGATGAATGAGATAATATAATAGAAGAAGATGTTATAGTAGGCCTAGGTTGGGAACAATAGTTTCCTAAGGCCACGACAAAGGAACTGGAATGCATATTAGACAAACAGGTGACTAAAAGAACAAAAAACAAACAATATTTTAAGTATTTGGTAAACTAGAAGAACCATCCAGTGGAGGATGCTACATGGATGATTTATCATGACATAATGAAATGAGGTAGTACTCAAGAAACACTCATGGGTAGCAACCCATGAGTTCTCTTTTCTTTCCCTAGGAGTATGATGTAGGGGCATCATTCTTAGGGAGAAAATTTAGAAAATTTTGGCTTGTTTTACTTTGAATCAGGTTTAGGAATGATTTATATGGCCTTATAAGGCCCAAAAAATTCTTAGTTTTCATTTTCATATCTTAGGTGTGCATTTAGCTAGTTCTGATTTTCAAATTTAGTTTTCCCACCAAAACTTGTAGTTCAAAATTTTGAATTATTAGTGTAAAGTTAGGAATTGAAAGGGTATAAAAATGTTTTTATAAGTTTTTTAATAGGTTTAAAATGTTTTTAGAGACCCATTAAATCAATCTCAAGGGTCTAAGATGGCATATGTTTCAAAAGTCACTTTTGATGTTTTGGTCACCTTTTCAAAAGAGTCAAATAACGTAAACAACTTCTCCAAGAAAGTTTCAAAAATGGTTATCTTGATATAAAATGCATAGATTTCAAGTTTCAATTATTTATGGTACATTATTTTGAGGAATTGGAAGCAAAAAAAAGAAAAAGAGAGCCTTATTCCAGGAGAACACAGAACCTATTATGAATTACCATTATTGACAGTTGATGATACTTTGATTAAAGTTGATAATGAATAATTAATTAATATCATTATCTGATTAATATTAAATATTTATTGAATATGTTATGTCCATACCTTTAGGAAGTGATAATGTATTCATCTGTTGCTGAGGATCACTTACATGTAAACCTTACTTTTGGTGAGTTTTAATTGTATTATAGACTGTATGTTTTATTTTATTGTTCAAGAAAAGAAATCAGCATTAGTAAAATATTCAAGGAGGAATTCTTGAATTAATTATATGTATTTTATTTCAATAATCAATTAAACCTTCCTTTGTGGTCAAAATATTGAGTGAACAGAACCTTAGCCTTGTTCATAATTTTATTAGATTGTGAGACTTTTTTCTGAGTGGATGCTAATTGATTCAATTATCTTGGTGATTTCAATCAATTTACAAATTTTGGGTTGGTATTCATAGTGTGAATTATCAAGGAAAATGATAGTATAAGTTGACAATACTAGTGAACTTGTTTGAAACCCTGACTGTTGTGATAGATTTTGCATGAGTGTTTTGTGTGTGTATGTTCAATACAAGGAAAGATCTATAAATTGAATTTTAGAGGCTCAGAGTGGCGTATTCATGCTTTTTTAATGTGTTTAAATTATTATTCAACTCTATTTTACCTTATCTTATGCATTGGTCAATCTTTAGTAAAATACAGACATGAAGGTGTGCCTATGCATGCATAGTCAGTGGTGTTTTGAGTTGAAAAGAATAGTAAGGAGGTAATTTAAAGACTCCCATTAATTTGGAATTGAATATAAGGTTAAGATATATCTATAGAGAAAATTTGGATTATTGAAACCACATAAAACATTCCCAGATAAAAAATTTATGCTCTCAGCCTCTCATAGTTTGGTAAAATCCTTGAACTAGGGTTTGAGATCTATAACATGTTTCAATAGGTAAAATATCCCAAAAAAATGTATTATAATGAAAATACACATGATATAACAGATTATAAAATTTTACAAGAGTGTAAAGAGCTTCTGGTATGTATTTTGGAGACTATGTCATAACAAGGCTTAGAAGAGACCTAAAAGGAAAGCCTAAAAGAGAGAAAGTGGACCGATTGAATGAGTGGGGTCTTGAAATTTTAATCATAGGTAAATATCCATCAAGGGTACTCAAAATAGTTACTGGTTTCTCAAAACTCATTGTAATGTTTCCATACCATTCAAAAAATAGTCAAAATAGGGCTAGAAGAAGGGTTGAGCACATTGTGTATTTGCTAAATAGTTGTAAGTTAAAGCTTAATTGAAGGGTACCTATGCATCAATAATTATTCTCTATATATACAAATTTTTATATTAAAATAATTATGCTAATAAGATCAACTCATGTAGGTAGTTTTGAACAATAAAAGTAAAATGGACCCACCTTCCTATGACATGTTCCCCATTCCTCAGGACCCCTTTCAAAGCCATCGATCTAATATGAAGATTGGATATTTGCATGAGAAATTAGGTATCACTAAAATATTTTTTCATTATCATTTTCTAATCTACTATCTATTGCATCCCAATGGACCTTGGCTCTATCATGACAACTTAGAATTTGAGCTTTGATTAGAAAAAGGAGATGTGTTTAGAATCACATCTTTTAATGTGATTGGACTTTTGAGAATTTTAAATGTTGCATTTTAGATCATTAAATTTTATTAAATGATTTAGATTGTGAATGTTTTGATGGATTTTAAGATTCCTCCTCCATGCGGACTTAGAATGACCAATCATGAGAGATAGAGTGATACACATGAATGAGATTTAAGCTTTGGTTAAAGGAAGCTAAGTATCCAAAGACAAGACTAACTAGAACACTTAAGCATAATGATTAAATAGCATGTTATCTAGAGTCTCAACCAGTTACCATGTATATGATTAGTCTGTAAAAGGGAATAAAAGGAATGAAAAAGAGATCTAGAGTGGACTAGTAAAAGGAGATTATAATGAGATGAACTATTTTCTAACTGGTCACATGGTAAAGAAGGAATGACTTAAGGAAGCAAGGTTTATATAACCAAGGCACAATAATTATTATCCATGTGTATAGAGATAAGAGAGAAAATAATTATGAAAAAGAATAAGAAAATCATAAGAAAATGAAATCAATAAGAAAAGAGAATGCAGTGAGGAAAAATAAATCCATAAGAGAACATAATGACATCATAAGAAATATAAAGTGCAAAACCAAATTCACCATGTAAGATAGATAATAATTTGACATAATGTCGAATGATATAAAATTAATAAATGTAAAGTTAGAGCATATTTTAGTCCAAATAAAAATGTAAGAACACCATGTATGTGTTCATAAGTATTTATATATTTATCCATAACATCTAATAAGTCTCTATGAAGTTGAATGTGAACTGTAGATAATGTCTTCTCGATCTTTAGTAAAAGTTGAGAACATACTTCACATCAAATCTCCTTGATGGAAAATTTAGGAAAGCTTTAAGGATCATGATAATGAGGGATATCATGTAAGGGATGCTTTGTAGGATGCATTAGAGTGGTTTCTATAGTATATGAAGGGATCACTAGTGGGGAAGGTGCCATAGGTGAGGGAATCACAACTGGATAAGGATCCACAGGTAAAGGAATAGTAGGTGAAGAAGGGACCATAAGAGGAGATGAAACCATAAGAGGTGGAATAGTGGGATAATAAGGGGAGCCTTCTTGCAATAATGGTTAGGAGGTGATCCTTGAGATGCTACTAAAGGATGCGATACTGATCAGTGTGATGTGTTCGACATTGGTGCTAAAGATAAAATACCTCTCCATACTTAAGAAGATAATCAAGTAATAATTTTGGGAGAAGGATAGCCTTTTCTGAAGGCTGAGAAGTGGTGGGATGTAGGGTGTCAATATATTGTTGTAGCTTATGATAATTCATAGATGAATGATTATATGTGACATAGAAGCAATAGATATGCTTGTGAGTAGTCTTAGTAGGTGTATTCATAGTAGGAGGTGTAACAAAAGATGAAGGAACTTGGTATAGGGAACAATCTATAGTCTAGTGATTGGAAACTTTATGAATGTCACAGTAATGTTGATCAGCCCATTTGGTGGATAAAGGATCTAGTTATAGTAAAGGGAGAAATCCATCACCAAGATAAGGTGGGGCTAGTGGAGAGATTGGGCAAGACTCGACTAAAGGAGTAATAGGATAAAAATAGGAATAGACTCAGCTATATAGGGAGTGAGAATGGGATCTAAACTAGGCTCTGTTAAGGGAGGGGTATGGTCCATTGAAGTTTGAAGGATAATTAATTGCATCTAAAGTATAAGTAAGCTATAGGGTTCATGTTATCTAGAAAAGTGATAGGGACCAGTCATAGGATGATCCATAAGCATACTCCTATGAAGTTATTCAAAAACTCAAGGTGTCCACACAATCTCTACCCCATAATAAAGAGGAAAGATACTAAAATTAGTAAAAATATAGGATGTAATATGGGAAGATATACTTAAATATTAAAGCAAAGAGGAATGATAATGAATAATATTAGCATCATAGGCTTGAACTAGACCCACTAAAATTAGATCATCTACCATATAACCATCATTATATTTAGGTGTATCAAGATCAATGACACAAGTAGGGATGACTTTATCATCTAATGTGGTGTGATGAATGTGATGTCAAGTCTTAGTTAAGACAGTGGGGATGTCATCATAAATTGGTTGATGTGAACAAGGTTGAAAAGAAGTGGGAAGATGAGAAAAGAGATGAGGTGAGAGATTATAAGTTTTAATCTTGAGATCAATCTCTTTAAGTTCATCATCATCAAAATTTAAGAGGTTAAGGGGTATATTTCCAATGAGTTTAGGGTAACCATTATAATCTTAGGTGGAATTGATAGGAAAGTTAAACTATTGAGATTCACTAAGTAAAACGCTTGGTAAGGGTTCAAGGATAGGAATCTTGAATACACCACAGTCTTGAAATTATTTGAAATTACAAGGGTTAGTGTCACTTGAATTTGATAGATGGATCCGTTATGAGGAAATTTGATGCATTACCAAGAAGAAGAGGCAACTACTCTTATGTGATGAGTCCATGGCCTACCAAGAAAAATGTTGTAAGATAGACGAAAGTTGAATATCATCACCTTGACACGAATGGTAGGTGGGATGATAATGGGGAGCTACACAACCTAAAGGATGCATTTTCCTTTAATAATTGCCTTAACATGTTTTTCATGTGGATTTAAGATTACATTTGGAATATCCAAGGGTTTTGATAAAATCAAGAGAGGCAACACAAGTTTTAAAACCCTCATCAATCAAGGCACGCATTATTTGGATATAACCAATTTGGACACTAATAAATATAAGAGATCATCTACATGAAGAAAAATATCATCCATGATCATACAAGTAATGGGGAATTTGAGGGAAAGAGAAGTTTCCATTATTTTATCAACATGTATGGACATCTCTTCACACTATTGTAAAATGCTATCTTCTGATCTAAATAAAGTGGTATTGCATCCTACTGGGGGAGGATGAGGGATGTTCATTTCAAATAAATTATGCATGATATGGTTATGATGACGTGGATATGTTCTCATAAGTTTGATAAATGTGATTTCGGATGGGAGATTAGTGAGTTATGTGATAGGATCCCACTCATCATAACCCATAAAAAGATTGTTAGAAAGAGATGCATAGTGTTGAAGGAAGTCTTCATAAGGATATGTTGAAGTGCATATGAACTTATGTTGATAAGAGGCAAAATTTTTAATAGAAGGACAATTTTGTAAATTATGTTGAGAAGATGTAGTAGTGGATGTAGGTTACGTTTGATAATTATTATAAGAAGTGTTGATAAAAGCTTGAGTATCTTCAGTTGTAGGTAAAGAAGATGGAAGGATGGTAGAAATAGTATGAGAAGTATTATCCAAAGGAGATGTTGGAATAAGTTAATCAAAAGATATGAGGTCATCTTTCCCTAATTCATTCAAGTCAGTTAGACAAGAATCTTGGATAACACAAAATATGTGAGATAATAGAAGTGTGTAGATAGGTTGAGGATAAATGAAATCAACCACCCTTCACATATTATTCATATTAACCACATTCTCTTCAAGAGTTGGGTCAAGAATACTATCAACATTATTGGTAGAATGGGTAGGCTTGTCTTGGGTATCTTGGTGATTTAGAAGAAGATCTTTATAGATGGCCAAATGAACATTAGCCTAATTCAAATCTTAAGTTTTGGTTTTTGTTTCATGGGTTTTGAAGGCAATGTCATAGGCTTGTTGGCTTTGACGAATGATAGAATCATGGTCAAAATTAGGACCAAGAAGAAAATACATATCCAAATTACAAATTTACCTACAAGTATCATGAGAATTACCCCAACTAGTGTGATACCAACAAAATTTACTGGGATCATACCAAGATTTCATAGGATGAGTGGGATCAAGTTCTCATAGGAGAGGCCTTAGGAGAAATTTTTGTAATTCCACTAGGGATAAAGGTTTGTGAACATTGATGTTGTTAATTGAATAGAAATGAGGATTGGTGATGTGGTTAGGAGGGGAAGCTTGTTTCAAAGTTTGGTTAGGAACAACAACTTGAATAGTGTGAATGGTATCATAAGAGTCTATGACACCATTATGGGTAGTGTAACAATTTTTATTCTTAAGTAACATGTGAGTACCTTTAGAAGGCTGGGATGGATTGAATTGATGCATAAGGAAATCTTGATGTTTATTTTGGTTAAAATCCTCCTCCAAAGTATGTGGAGAGAGATCCTAGACCCAATATTATACCTTGGGAAAAAGAACATTGGTAAATAAATGGAAAAGGTCATCATTTGCCATATTACGTTCACATTTATTAGACAATGTCTTCCATCATTTAATGAAATATTATTCGGTTTTAGTCTCAAGTTGATTACAATTTATAAAATGGGCCATGGTATTCTCAGGAAGATCACTAGTTTGGAACTCTTGGACTAGAGCATTGAGTAAATCTTCCAAACTAGTAATATAATGAGATTTAAGTTGGTTGTACCAATCTAAAGCATCACCCATGAGAGTTTTTTATAATAGCTTGGTAGTGGCAAAGGTATTTAATTTGAATCAATATTTATATAGATTTCCAAATGTTTTTAAATGAAGAGTAGGATTAGTTCACCCATTATAGGAAATGGTAGGGGTGATACATTTTATATCGATATTAGTAATTTAAGATGTAAGAGGCTCATTTTGAAGATGATTGATTATCTTATTAATGAGAATATGTTGAGGGATAAGATTGTCATGGTAATCCTAAATAGGAGGTCAGGGAACATTTTGGTTATGCATGCCCCATGACATCTTTTGAGGGTGGGTTTGAAGATGGATAAGGTGATTTTGAATTTGCATCATTTGATTTGCATTGTTAGATTGAAAAGAATTCATTTGATTAAGAGTTTGTAATAGGATTTGATGGGTTTGACTTACATTATTATAATTATTTGAAGCATTATAATTGGTAGTAGTGGCTTGGGTACCACTATGAGTGTTAGTAGGATCTTGAGAAGATTTGTTAGTACGTGAGCCACTAGTGTCATAATTTTATTGTGTGACAAAGGATGGACTAGTATATGGATGAGAAGGCATGGCACTAGAGGAATGATTACTATGGGTAGGAAATAATACACTAGTGGAAAAATTGAGAAGAGTGGATCTTGGAAGAGGCCCACTAGATGTAGAACATGCCATGTTAGTAGAGATACTAGGCATGGAGGTAGAGGAAATTAAAGAAGAAGAAGTCATGGTATGAGAAGGGGTAAAAATAGAGGGAAGAGGTTGGGAAGAAAATAAGCTAGTATCCCAAAATCCATGTGAGAACTTAGGAGAAGGTACATGAGGCTCCTCAAATTGACCACTTATCATGAGTTGGTAAATAGTAGAAGGATCCTTTCCTCAATATTGAGGGAACTCAGTGATGAAGAAGAGAATTTATAAGGTATACTCTCATTCAATTTAATCTTCAATTGAGAAGAGAGGATTTCAAAGTGAATAAAAATGAGGATGGGTCCCATATTTTGTAGTGCGAGTGGATATATGAACATTACTTTCATCTAGGATAGGAGCCACAAGTTATTTATGGGAGAACCTCTTAGGGTTGGTAACACTCATCATATCTATTGAATTCAACTTAGTGTTGTCTTCAAATATGAGAAAGACATTAGGTAAAGTAAAAGGTGATGAAAAAGCAAGGATATACAAAGGAAGGGATAGATAAGAGGACATAGACAATTGGGTTAGCTTGGTATTAGAAATAGGGTCTAAAAACTGAGTTAACAAGGATACAAAGTCAACAGGGTCAACTTAGTATTGTATCATGGGATAAAGAATAGCTTGGTAATGGTACAAATTTGATAGGGTTGACATAGTACTATAACCTAAGAGATGTAAATGAATACTAGGTTGACCAAGTCAATTTAGTACTTCAGGTAGGGAAAATAGACAATCTATAAGAGACTATGTTGAATATAATGACAATGTACTAAAAATAGGGAAAAAATTACAATGTACTTTAAATCAAGAAATGGAAGTAAACACACGTTCAATTGGGTCAATGAGAATGATCCAACTGAGGCACACAACACAAAACCTTGCACCAAGACTAGTTAATGCAAGTTTTTACATTACAACATACAATGAGGAAAGATAAAAAGTCAACTAAAAATTAAATGCACACTAAGTGGTCATCTTGAATGTTGTTAGATTATTAAGTGTTATTTTTAATTTTGATAGGGAAATTGGCTAAAATTAGGGAACTAAAAACTAATCTATGATTGATTTCAAGATGTTTAGGCTGAAATGGATCTATTTGGCAATGGTACTAGCTTGGTATTGGAGCCTAACCCCTAAATTCACAATCCCATAGTGATAAGGGTGCTAGGTGCTTTACCAATATATATCATTAACCATGTGTTTATACTTGGCCATAAAACCAAGTCAGCTTCCCCCTTAGTGGTGAAATCCAAGTGGGTAGGCCTTGGGAAGACAAATTTTTAAATGTATTTTCAAAATATGTAATTTGGTAGTGTGTGCAAGAAAGATAAAAATAAGGAAACTAAATGGTATATTGAAAAACCACTTAATTATACTATGTGATTTATTCTAAGCATGCAAATAACTAAAATTGAAAATGTAAAGTAATTACTAGCATATAGTTATTAATTCATAATTTAAAACATAATACAGAGTTACTTTAGATGACATTGTATGCAAACATTCCAGAACATAATTGATAGTGTTTCTATTGTACTACAAAATTAAGGGTCCTTAAGAACTAAGTCAACCAATTCGACCCAATCTTTCAAATAGAAGACATAATATAGAACTAGGTTGACTAAGTTGACCTAGTTTATTGTATTATGGCAATTTTTAAGAATGTAAATTTTATAAAATAGAATTGTAAGTAAGAACTGAATTGAGAGAGAGAGAGAGAGAGAGAGAGAGAGAGAGAGAGAGAGAGAGAGAGAGAGAGAGAGAGAGAGAGAGAGAGAGAGAGAGAGAGAGGAACCTTGGTGGGTTAGGAGATGATGAGGACTATGAAATTTCTATTAAAGTGCCTAGAATGCAGCTTGAAAATTCTTCTAACTGGGTCGACTGGGTCAACCTAGTTCTATAATTCCCTATTTATTGAATCTTGTTAAGATGACTATATCAACTTGGTTGACCTAGTAATTTTTTTGGAAGCTATCTAGAACATTATGTCAACTTGTTCAACCGAGTTCATTATCCATAATTGAATAAGAGTACTGTGTTGACCTATTCAACCCAGTGACTAGTATCTGATAAAGACATGCACCAAAAAAGTAGATTAATTTTTTATGTGATTGTGTGTTAAAATTGTACATAAAATTTAAAAAATATACCAACCCTATTGATATATTATCATAAATATATAAAAATAATAAATAAAATAATAGAAATTAAAAATGTCAAAGAAACCCTTCAAGGGTTAGATTTACATAGGGTTCACTAAAATGTATGCAATCAAAAATGCATCAGATCTACAAATCAATCCTAGCTCAGAGAAAATATATCCTACTTACACTTCTACTTATGGATACATTACATAATCAAGAACATGACCAATATGGATCTGTTAGACCAAATTAAGGGATCTATTACCACAAAAATATCACTAGGGAGGGTTCCAAAGCCTCTAGTCAAGAAAAAATACGATGCAACCCTAACTAAGTCCTATGTTTTCATATTCAATATACAAAAAAAATTAAACATGAAAGTAAGATACATACATCAATATTTAAGGAATCCTAATGTATAAAATAAAAGTAGAAATGCATATCTATCTAATCTTAAAAATGAGGAACAAAGTTAGGAATACTCAGCTTTGAAGATGAACCGACTGAGCCTTAATCTCTCCCTTATCCAAGGTGCTTCTCAATAGGTTGTTGTGGTATGTAAGGATGATAAGGATAAATCTATGTTGGAATAACTGTCATTGATGTCAATGGAATTATAATGGATATGAATGGAAATGTCAAATGGAATTGTTGCTGAAAGTAAATGGAAGTGTTTGGAAGTGAATAGAATTATTTCTATAAGTGAACAAAATTGTTGCCAAAAGTGAACGGAAGTGTTGCTAGAAGTGAATGGAATTATTGTTGGAAGTGAATGAAAATGTTAATGGAATTGTTGATAGAAATGTCGATGGAAATTTTAACATAATTATCGATGGAAATGTCAATGGTCACATCTTTTGGTGAAGAGATATCTTTTGGATGGGACACATCCTTTAAAGGCTATATAAGGGAGAAGAGATTTGGAAGTATAACAAGCATTCAATTTGAATGAAGATCATATAAGTGTGTGAGAAAAGGAAGAGAGGAAGAGCAGAAAATGAAATAGAATCTCTTAAGAAAATAAGTATGAAGGGTAGATTTATTTTAATGAAGAATATTCTTTCAAAATTGTGAGAAAGAGGAGAGTAGAAATTATATAAGAAAATTAATGAGAGAGAAAGTGTAAGAGAAAAAAAGTCATCATTCAATTGAATAAGCAATCATAGATGATATAATCAATTTGGCTTGGGGTCGGTGCCTCATATTCTAGGGGTTGGTGCTTATGAATTGGCCAAGTTGGTGCTTGGCAAAGGGGATCTATTTCTCTAGTGGGTGGGTGCTCACAAATTGACTAAGTTGGTGCTTAGTTTGGGTATTGGTGTCTCCAATAGGTTGGTGCCTGCAAACATTGTAAAAGAGTTATATATATGAAAAGAATATTTCTTCATGGTTTTCTCCCAAAAGGATTTCCACACAAATCTATGTCTATTTGTATTATGTGGTTTTACATTGTATTGTTTGATTGCTTTGAATATATTAATTGTGGAGTAATTTGAGGTTTTAGATTTAAGATCAAGAAGGAAAGAAAAAATATATCTTATACTGATTCATGCCTCTCTCAATATAAGCTTATGATTAACAATTGGTATCAAAGCTAGTTCCTTCAAGTTTAGCACAACTGCTAGAAGGTGGATATTGGATATTGGCAGGATCTCAAGTGTTGGATGGTTTCTCCACTAACAAGGCTCCTTTTTTAGATGGAATGAATTATGCATTTTGGAGCATAAATATGAAGACTTACTTGATGGTCCTAGGTTTTGCTATTTAGAAAATAGCGGTAATAGGATACACAACACCACAAATTTCACCAATAGATGCCACCAAAAAAAAAGCCAATGAGAACAATGTGAAAGTTATGAATGCAATATTATGCAGGCTTTTAGAAAATGAGTTTGTTAAGGTTATACATTGTGAATCTGCAAAAGAGATTTGGGATAAACTCAACACTATTTATGAAGGTGATAGTAAGGTGAGAAAATAAAAACTCCAAACCCACTAGAGGTAATTTGAAATTTTAAAAATGAAGAATGATGAAAAAAATATTGGGTATCTTCTTCATGTCAATGAGATTGTTAATGGAATTTAAGGACTCAGAGAGAAAATTGAAGAATCTGTAATCATTCAAAAAGTCCTAAGATCCTTACCTTTGAGATTTGATGTGAAGGTCTTTATCATTGAAGAAATGAAGGATTTAGACATGATGAAAATGGATGATCTCCATGGAATTCTTATGTCATACAAAATGAGAACTGAATCTAAGAGACAGTCGAAGAAGGAAGCATCATTTAAGGTCTCGAAGAAAGAGAATATCAATGAACTAGAATCAAGTGAAATTTCAATTAGTGAAGAAAATGTCCAAATAAAGGAAATAGTGATGATGAGGGAAACAAACCAAAGTAAAAAAGGGGATTCAAGCTGACCAAAGACAAGAAAATATTTGAGAAATAAAATAAAATCCTATACTCCAAGAAATATAGCAACTTATCTAAAGAAAACAAAGAAAGTTATGTTGAGAGTGATAATGAAGAGATTTTGTTCATGGCTACAGAAGAAAATTCCACCACCAGCAAAGATATTTTAGAGGAAGATGAAGACATGGAAGAAGAAGGTGAAGTGAACCTTGAATAAGAACTTATTTGTGCATTGGAAGAAATAAAATCATTTAAGAAGAAGAATCAAAAACTGAAGTTACAACTCCAAAAATATGAAGAAGAGAATCGAGAGTTCAAAGCGAAGACATCACAAGTCTTTGAGGAATCAAGAAAGGTAATTGCTGATCTAAAAGTCCAAATTGAAGAAGCAAATAAAATTTAATAAGATCTAAAGAATTAGCTAAATAATAAAGGAGAATGTGAAAGGTATGAATCTAAGATAGTTGCTTTAGAAAGGGATCTAGAAAAAGTGAATTATAAAATAACAAGTGACTTGAAATCTGAGAAAAGCACTCAAGTTTTGAATAAGATTCTAGAGATTCAAATATCACCATCTAACAAGTCAAGCATTTGGTATGAGAAAGAAAAAGAGAAAGTTAAGAGCTATGCTGAAAATCTTAAGGAACTAGTGAAAAGGGAGACCAAGAAGGAAGAAGCCCAAAATACAAAAACCAGCTCTATCAACAAAGAAATCAAAGGAAAAAAAAACTTTAGAAGACCATTTACTCCAAGATATGAAAATAAAACTAGGTTTGGTAATTATTTTGATGGATATTGTTGTTATTGCAATCATTTTGGTCATAAGAAATTAGATTATAGAAAGAGAGCCAATGATATTGAAGTCAGGAGCAAAAACAAAGGAACCTATCAAGCTTCGAATAGAAACTAAAATTCATTTGCTCCCCTATCATACTATAATGAGGATGTTATTATATACTATAATAGAAAAAATTATAGACACATAGCATATTTTTGTAGAAGTGGGTTTAAATTCTCCAAATAGGACTAATGAAAAAAAAATTCAAATATAAAGGAAAAGAAAAAAGAACCTATGAAGATCTAGAAAAAGAAGTAAGAGGAAGCTAAACAAGATAAAGAAATATCCATGCTTATTCAAACAACATTTCATGCATGAGATGAAGGGCAACAGTGGTACATTAATAGCGGATGTTTAATACATATGACCAGAGATAAAAGCAAGTTTATCTCATTGAAGAAAGTGAATGAAGGTACGGTAAAATTTGGTGATAATGCTACAAAAAAATCACAAAAAAAGGTACATTGAGTCTTGATAATGGTAAAACAAAAATGGAGAATGTTTTATATGTTGAAAGATTAAAAAAATATATCTTGAGTGTAAGCCAAATGTTTGATCAAGGACACACAATTAAGTTTTATGCCAAAGGATGTGAAATAAGGAAG